>QJPP01002593.1:0-168542 GCA_003996215.1 Jaltomata sinuosa | reverse complement strand
TTTATTTTACCACAAATTTATGCAATACCCGAATACTTACGTAGTGGAATGGAATTATTGTGTGGTGCCACTCCACTTCCACGTGGAAGTGAAGTGGAAGGTGCAGCAATTAGTGTCACTATAGGTGGCATCTAATTAATGCCTTGGCATTTTGGTTAATTAATTAAGTGATTAAGTAATGGGTAAGACTCACTTTGTTGAACATTTTGTTCATGATTCATCTATATTAAATCAACTTCTGTTTCTTCATAATGGGACGAGGAGGTGCTATTTTATAAACTTTTCAGTATATGCATATACTTACACCCACGAGTGAGGGAAATTGCGAGGAAGAAATTATATTTTGATGTTATGTTTAATTTCGGAAAGAAAATTAATTATCTACGTCAAGTTGTTCCATCCCAAATTCGATTCCGATTCCGATTTAGTTTTGAATTTTCTTGGAGTGGTTCGAGCTTGGACATCGTTGTTCTAGCAGCTTGTCGTCGGACGACAGGTAGGTTACGGTTTATTTTCCCTAGACTCCGCATATATAGAATAAAATTGTATTAATGGGCATCCTGGGTTTGGTTATTAGGTTGGTACACAGACGCTCGACCGCTTTATTATTCCGCAATTTTTTTATCTCGTTGCTTGTAGTATTTGGGCCGATATAGTTTTATTTACCGTTGTGGTCCTGTGAGGCCTTGTTGACTCTTGAACATAGAAGGTGGGATTTTGGGAATGTCCGCGAGTCCCGGGCATAGAATTATCCTTCTAGGCTGGTTATGCTTGCTGAGTAGATGTGGGCCTGTGCAGGGTCGATAGGTTGATTGTGAGCTGCGGGGCAGCTATTGTGTGTGATCATACCATTTCCATGCATATAAGAGGTTTTATCCATGTTTTACTGTGGTTTTGGCTTCGGGCCTACTGGCACTGTTTTCTAAACCTTGCATGGCCCGGGGGGCCCATTTTTGATGGAAATGATTTGGAAATGGTTGATTTCACTTGTGGAGATTTTTGGGCAAGAAAGTAAAAATTATGTTTAAAATCATCAGTTTTATGATTATCGCTAGACTCGGCAGGGCCGGGGTGCTAGTTGAGTTTTCTTGTTACTTGAGATGATTTTTAGCCTCGGTCGGACCGAGCACCTGAGATGACTTTTTACTGTTTAGACCCGGTTATGCCCGGGCACCCTTGGAGGGGGTTTTGAGACATTTTCCTACTACTTTAGTCCTGGACAGGGTCTGGGCATTGCATATTCGAGACTGGGTCTCTATTCTGATACTGAGTTTAGTATGGGGTCTGGGACCTCCATGGACCTTGCCATCCGGGCCAGGGGCTACGGGCTGCGTGTGCCGGAGGAGGGGTATACGGTGGAGTAGAGGTATACGGGCAGTGTCCTTCCATGGAACCTACCTGCTGGGCCGGATCGGCGCCGGAGGAGTTACATACAGAGATACCATGGCACTTGAGATCTTCATGCATCATATCATTCATTGTTTGAGGCTCCACCCTTGTTTGTTGTTTGCTGATTGTACGCTCCGGTAGTATGGGATGCCGGAGGGTTTGTTTTCACTTGTTTGTGTTCCTCGGTTGTATGGGTGGCCGAGGGACTGTAGGTAGACTCTTTCTATTTACTTGTAGAATTATTCCCTATTATGGATAAGTATGAGATTGGTTACTGCTAGACTGTTAGTTTCTGGATTTGAGATTGGTATGACTAGTTGAGTTTGATTCATGTCTCTAAGCATGCCTATTATTACTCTTTCTCTCTTCTTCTTACACTTGAGGTTACCGGTATACCGTCCATTCCGTAAACTTATTTTGTATACACTGTTGTTGCAAGGACCCCAGGTGCGTTGTTCTTCTTTTCACCTGTGTCTATGGTGTGTATATGATGCTTACTAGCCTCATATGTGGTTCTGTTGAATTTCCCTCTGGGCTAGTTCCTGTGTACCTTTCGTTGATTTCTGTGACTGATTGCTTCTATTCTGTCTATTACTGCTCTTTTATCTTATATGTGCCCAGTCGGCCTATGATACCTACTGGGTACCTTATGCTTCGCATTTGGTGCTCACCCCTACCCCTGCATCTTTGGGTGCAGATCCTAGCGTGGGCCATCGCCGATAGATCGTTGTGATTCGTGCTTGGAGATCTATTGGGGACTACTTCAGACTGAGGGTGAGCTCTTGGCGATCGGAGCTTAGCTTTAAGTTTATCTTTTGCTTCATGTTCTCTATTACCATTCAGAGACATCTGTATATATAGTTTTGGTTTATTTGCACTCCATGAGTGTAGTTTGGCTCTATACTATGATACCAGGTCTTGGGGTTTGGTTTAGTTTCCGCATATGTATATATTTATATCCCTGTTATCTACTTTATTCGTCTTGTTCCCTTATTTGCTAGATAGTAGCCCATTACTAACAGTTCTGGGCTACGGGAATTGGTTCACCTACCGGGGGTTGTAGGTGCCATCATGACCGAGAAATTGGGTCGTGACAGATGGTGTCATCAGCATAGCATAAATGAGTAATCCTAGGAGAATTGCTATCAACATAAAAAGGAATGAAGCCCTCTCTAATCAGCTGATCCATAAGAATAGAAAGAAATTCAGCACCAATAGCAAATAAAGAGGGAGAAAGAGGGTCACCTTGCTTAACCCCTCTACTAGAGTTAAATAAGCCATGTCTAGTACCATTAATGTTAATGGAGTACCAATTGTTGGCTAGAAGTCTCCAAATCATGTGAAGCCATTTATCATAAAACCCAAAACATTTCATTACTTTAGAAAGATATGTCCAGGAGACCATGTCAAAGGCCTTGGCCATGTCTAATTTTAAGATAATGTTACCGTTGCCTTTATTCATATTGTGAACAAGCTCTTGAGTAAGCATAATATTATCATAGATCACTCGACCCTTAATAAAGCCTGATTGATTAGGATATATGAGAGAGTTCATTAGATTAGACAGCCTATTGTTAAGAAGTTTAGACACAATCTTACTAGAGAAGTTACTCAAGCTATAATAGGTCTGAATTCAGAAAAAGTTTTAGGACTTTCAGTTTTCGGAAGCAGAAAAAGACAAGTATGAGTAAACGATCTAGGCATATCATTACCATGAAAGAAATCCAAGACCATGGCAAGAAGATCATGTGCAATAATATCCCAACAAGAGTGAAAAAACTTACTTGAGAGGCCATCAGGGCCTGGAGCTGAGTCAGGGCTCATTGAGAAAACTACATGTTTAATTTACTCTAAAGTGGGAAGAGAGGTTAACTGTTCATCGTCAGCATTAGTAACTTTCTTTGGGATGCAATTCAAAATACTCTAGTCCACTTGTTGCTCTTCCTGAGTGAATTGTTTTTGAAAGAAGCTAACTGCTTCCGAAGCTATGTCATCCTCCCCTTCTATCCATTTCCCAACATCATTCTTGATAGCATTAATTCGAAGCCTCCTTCTCTTGTTATTGATAACTGAGTGGAAGAATTTGGTGTTACAGTCTCCTTCTTTAAACCATTTAAGTCTAGCCGTTTGTCTAAAGCAGGAGTCTTCAGTTTTCGTATGCCGGATTAATTCAGCATTGGCTTTATTGTATTCTTGTCTGATGGTGTTAGAATTATTGTTCTCCATTTCAATTTCCAGTTTCTCCACCTCTTTCTCAAGATTTTTTGTGTTTTCAAAAATGTCTCCAATGCAATTTTTTGACCACCAAGAAAGCTGTTTACATACATTTTTGAGCTTCAGGTGCATTTTCCACATTGGATTGCCATGGACTTGAATGTTCCAAGCATTATGAACAACTCTCAAGAAATCAGGTTGGTCTATCAAGAAGTCGAGGAACTTAAAATATTTGATTCTCTGTTTGATACCTGTAGAGAAGGAAAAGAAGAGAGGTGAGTGATCTGAACCTGTTCTAATAAGATGAGATATGTTAGAATCAGGGAAGATCCTAATCCACTCATCGTTAACAAGAGCCCTATCTAGCCTCTTTCATATTCTGTCTTTCGGACATCTGCCATTACACCAAGTGTACTTGGAGCCATTAAAGCCCAAGTCAATCAAGTTACAATCCATAAGATAGTCTATAAAGGGAAGGCTCTTGGTCATTCTGTGAGAGTTACCACCCTTCTTCTCTTCTGGACAAATAATGCAGTTAAAGTCTCCTATAACACACCATGGTGAAGAGATATTAGAGGACCAGTCCCTCAAGCTATCCAAAGTTCATTTCTGAGGTGAGCCTTGCATTTAGCATAGAAAACTGAGATCACAGCCTTGATATCTTCAAAGACAAGCTCACAAGTAAGAATTTGCTCTTCATCACCTTTAATCACACACTTGTGTTGAGAATCGGAAAAGATCCAGATCTTATTATTAGAATTGGCAAAACAAAAGTCAAAACCAAGAATTCTATTGTATCTCTGAATTTTAGATGCTCTGGTAAAAGGTTCAAGAATAGCAAGAAAAGTTATGTTTTCAGAGGATTTAATCATTTTTAGTCTCTCAAGGGCACCTTTTGTATTGATGGCCCTCACATTCCAAATAAGAGACTTCATCATCATAAAGGAAAGGAACTTATGAGGTAGTTTTTGCCTGTGATCTAGTCACAGTAGTGGTAACATTGGAGTCACCCTTTTTGCTAAGTTTGTTTCTTCGATTTTTCCTCTCTTTTCCTCTGGCAGAGAGGTTGGCGTTGTCAATGATTTCCCCAAAAGCTTGCCGAACATCTTTTTCAGATATGGGAGGAGCAAAAGCATCAATGATGTTTTCAGCAATATCATCACTATCTTCAGAGCTAGATCTATCTTTTTCAAGACTTTCATATTCATTAGCACTGTCAGAAGCATTGGTATCTTCTTCCTCTTCAGAACCTGAGCTCTCATCTTCAGTAGAATCTTCAGTATCCTTTTGTTGCCTTCCTTTACTAGAAAATCCTTTAATAGAAGTTCTAACTTTAGTAGAAGTTTCCTCTTCATCAGGGGAATCAGAGTCAGAGCTTTCCTGGATTGCCATAACTTGAGTAGTATTGCCAACCTTACCTGTTAGAGTAGTATTGCCTTTTCCCCTATCCTTTTTCCTAACTTGATCAGTGTTTTTGTGTCTTACTATCTCGGTAGTAGTACTAATTTTCTGAGAATTTTCAAGAATAGCAATGCCATGTTTTGGCTTACCCTGGCTGATATTGTTCTTGATTTGTCCCTGCTCATTATTGCTCTTTAACTCACTGTTGAGAGCTCGAGAAGAACTAGGTTGGTTGTTGTGCTCCTCCTTGTTCACCTGATTCTTGTCCTTTCTTTTCTTGCTTTTTTTGTTAACCGTGGTAAAGCCATCATCATGTTCGTGTCTTTCCTCTAATAGCTTGTTTTGTTGGTTTAAAGCCTCTTGCCATTGAGCTTTAATCCTATCATCTCTTGCTTTGTTTCTGCATTGCGTTTCCAGGTGCCCTTGAAGTTTACAATAGAGACAGTAGTTGTTGTGCTCCTCCTTGTTCACCTGATTCTTGTCCTTTCTTTACTTGCTTTTTTGGTTAACCATGGTAAAGCCATCATCATGTTCTTGTCTTTCCTCTAACAGCTTGTTTTGTTGGTTTAAAGCCTCTTGCCGTTGAGCTTTAATCCTTTCATATCTTGCTTTGTTTCTGCATTGCGTTTCCAGGTGCCCTTGAAATTTACAATAGAGACAGTATTGCGGGGCATCCTCGTATTCAATATCTAACCATACCCCATCATCAGTGCCATCTAATCTGGTATAACCAAGGCATATTTGATCAAGACGGGGTTTGAGGAGGTTTATTTCAACCTTAATTTTAGCAACATTTCCTCTAGATTTAGAGTATGTTGCTTCATTAGGGGTTACAACAGTTCCCACAACATTCAAAATCCTAAAAACTATATCCCAACGAAAAAGGTGCCACGGAAGCTTATGAATGAGAAGCCAAACAAGGGCTATGGAAGTTTCTACTTCGAGTTTGAAATTCGGGGACCATTTGAGAATTTTCATAGGAGTATCACCAATATGAATCCATGATTTGAAAAGGATGTGGTTGTAATCAGTTTCATTAGTGAAATCCAGATAGACATGTTGGGGATTAAAGTAAGCTACTTTGACAGTATCTTTGAGGTGGAATTTAGCAGCTAGCGATTTCCTTATTTCATCCATGGTAGGTTTGCCTTTGAAAAACTTTCCAACTATAGTAAACTTACATGATTCTGCCAGATTTACAAAGTAATCTTGAGCATTGAAGTAGACAGCCGGTTTACCTAGATGAGTACCGTGAGTGATATCCACTGGAGTGTTAGCCTTAGCTTGCTCTGCTAATTTACCTTGAACAGCAACTGCGAAGGAGGCTTTGGGAATGTACGATTCCATCGGTTTTTTGGAGCCAGATTGAGAAGCTTTGTTGGCACCTTCCTTAGTGTTATCCCCACTATTAGTTCCCTGTGTGTCGGAATTTGGGGCTTTATGGGAATTAGAGGAAAGTTTGGGGAAATCATTGATGTTCGGATTTGGAGTTGTGTTGCTCTTCTTATTCCGATTAGTTGGTTGGTCGGAGATATCCTCAACGTCCCTTGGATCAACTTCTTCAGCTGAGTGATCTGGGTTTGTGCCTTTGTCGGTGCTGTTCCCAAGAGTGGGTGAGGAAGAGTTTTCATTGCAATTGATTTGAGAAGGAGAAGAGTTGGCGTTGTTACTGACCATTGGTGGCTGAGTATGGGCGGAGATGGAGATGTCGGGCGGTGCAGGTGGTGGTTCATTGAGCTTTGGCCCAAACAAATCGACCGTTAGCATCGGTTAGAGAGAGAAAAGGACCTAACGTTAGAGTCAGAACTTTATATATTTAAAGTTACAAATTCATATATTGTTTATTGTAATTTTAGTAAATTTATAGATCTGCCCATGTTATCTGGTGGTGAATTTTCCTATTATAGTCCTATTAAATGCTAAAATATTTATTGTGTGATCAATTATTAATTTTCTATACAATAGCGAGTTAGATCTGGTTGTGATGTTTTGTTTTTCTTTTCTAGAAACTCTAAATTGCATAATTTATAGAATGGATATTGTATGAGCTGTGAGAACTATGGAAAACATCTTGAACATGGTTTCTTTATTTTAACATTTTGCATGGTTGTTAATTGCTGGGCGGTTTATCTGAAGCATTGGAGGATCAAACAAGGTCAACGACAAAAGATATTTAAGGAAAATGCTTTATGTTTCATATCATAAGTCTTTTATAAAGCTAGTCTTGAGATTTTCATTGGCGTGCTTCCAATATAAGGTATTATGTATCTAGAAATATCATTTTGGAACTGTGCTTATTTTTATCTTTATTTTGTATCCTTATGGTTTAAGGATTCATAATATTACTTGGTATTTTTGTAGAGGTGAAAAAGCCATGTTATAATCTTTAGTTATGGGATTCGGATGGTCATCTTCATTGTGAAAACTAATTTACTGAGCCACCAACCTGATTAACAACCTTTTTCTCTTCTAAATATTTGTCAAACTCCAACTTTCTTAAATACATAGACTAAAATCTTTGGTTTTAACACAAAGCCTTCTACAATCCATAACCATGTTAATTTCAGGATTGGATTCTTCTTGTTCTCAAGTGTTGTAAATAAGAAAGCATGATTTTAGATGTTCCTTAGTATCTGCAGCATAGTTGGATTAGCTACAATGTACAAATATTTCTTTATTTTGTATGGTTGTGGTTGAAGGATTCATATGAAACAAGTAGTAAAAATGCCAAAGAATAAGGAAACACATTACTTGGTGTTTCTGTAGAAGCCATACTAGAGGAGAAAAAGGCATGTTGTAATCTTTCGCTTGTCAATAAAAATGCTTTTTGTTTCTTATATCTTAGTTGTATATCTTAGTTGTGGGATCTGAATGTACATATTCATTGTGTGTTGCAAAGTTAAAGAGGCACGGTTTCAAGTTATTGCTTAATTCCTATACTTAAAGTTGAGAATTTATCCAATCTTAAACTCTTCCAACCTTTTACTTGATTTTTTTCTTCCTTTCTTTTTGCGAATTATTTAACTACTAAAACAACATAATATCATAATATGCATCAGTATAGCAGAAGATAATCAACTTTTCTAGTGATGTGCTACTTATTGGTTGCTCGTTTTATTCCATAGAGGATCTGACTTAGTATTTCACTTGACAAGTTGTACTCATAATTGTATACTGTCACTGCTCATCAATTACAAAAAATCGGTTTCCTGCTATCTGGATTTGTAATAGTTCCAGATTGTTTGGAGAATTCTGACGGGGTTACGGACAATGAAATGCTCGAAAAACAAGATAGTCGGGGTAGGAGTAATGCGTCTTTATTGACTTTGGGATTTCAAATCTCACTATGGAGTTGATAAAAACCATAAATGTCCTCATCTTCCGTACACATTAAGGTATCAAACCTGCATTCTAAGCCAATTTGGTAATTATTGGTTTGTTGCATTCCAAGTGTTTCCTCTTTCGCTTTTTTGGGTTTAAGTGTAAAGCTATGTATGTCTGAGAATTGTCGTGCAATGAAGTGTGGTGCATATTTAGATACAATCTACAAAGTGATAGAAAGAGGGAATTTGAGTTGAGAACGAATCTAGGTGGTTCCTCAGGATGACTAGTATTTTGCATGATTTGTTTAGTTTTTTACTAAACAGCGAGGAGATTGGTGAATCAAGTGTATATCTAGTTTTTGCTAATGAATTTATATCTAGGGTCGCCTTATCCAAATCACTGCAGTCCTATAATTGATACAATATCCTACTGATATGACTTCAAATGAGTCTCAAATTAATCACTTATGTTTCATTTTCATGCATGGACACCAAGAATATTATCAATATTTGGAGATTCTGGGTTGTCAATGGACGTCAAAAAGAAAAAAAGATTTTTGTGCGTTGTTCTAAGGGGTTCTTTCAATTTCAAAAGAAAAATGATTTTCCTTTTATGATGACCTATGCTTGCTGCTCTACTGTGGTGAGTTCATAACATTTTATTTTTATGCTATGATGAAACTGAACGGAGATTTTATCACTCACGATAGCTCATTTGAATTTCATGAATATGAAAGAGAAAAGAATTAGCTGCATTTTAAACTTCAGCCCATTTTTTCTAGTAGATTCTTGCAAAAACTATTAACTCTTAATGCTCCTCATCTATCTTTTATCTTTATGTGATGTTTTTACTGCGTGCAGCTTGAGGTACACGATCAGCACAAGGCAAATGTGCAAAGACAATTCTAACTACTTTGAGGTGAAATGAGATCCTTCTTTGTTCCCATAGAATAATATAAACCAAGATAGAAGTTTTTCTTTAGTTACAGAATGGACTGTGCGATGTATGACTCGCTTCTTTGACGAGGAAAAGTGGAAAACTTTGCACATTTCATTTTTAAATTGGGGCAGGACATTTCAGACTAGGTTGCTCGGACTCTTAAAAAAATGTTTACGAATGTGAGTCTGATCCTCAAGTCTCTTCATCACAATTTTTTTTGTTTCTTTTTTTTTCCTCAACTTTCTTGCTTTGGTAGGCTATAAGTGCTTAAATTTCTACTCAAAAGGTTGTGAGCTCAACTTTTTTTTTTTGTGAACTCAATCTGTTAGCCTTTTAAATTCATAGTCTTTTGCCAGTTTTTATCACTTGCTAGTCCTTTTTATAGATTTGACCAATTACATAAATTTTTATTGGTTGTGGCATTTATTATTTTCTGGGTTGGGCATATCTAGTGAGTGTTTTTAGTTTATTTTTATCTAGAGATATCGATCCTCGCTTATAGGACTTATACTTGGTATTCACGGTTGGTAGGAGCTGTATAACAATTTCTAGTACAAAAAAACAAAATTATGATAAATTACAAGTTGTGGTGGAGTCAGAATTTAAACTTAATAAATTTTAAACTTAACACCTAATTATATTTATTGCTCATCTTAGTTGTTGAGTTCACAGTCAAATTTTCAACATAAATACAAGGTCCAATCAAATATGTCACGACCCAAAATCGCTTGGGTTGTGATGGAACCTTACTCAACCCAATCATGGTAGGTAAGCCTGACTCAATAAATCACAAATACTCAAATTAAAGGCAACAATATAGAATTCATATGGATAAATAATAATAATGTCTCAAACAATATCTAGTGATACTGAACAAGGTAATCCGAAATTTCCAAGACTCAAAAGTCATAAGTACAAAAGGGACTCTAAACAAAATGCAATAATAGAACAATACAACACTGTATGAGAAAGTAAAATAGATTGAAAAGAAGGATAGAGGATGTTGAGTCGATCTCCGAAGGTAGAAGCTCACCACAACTTCAAAGTATATCGAGAAGCATGAACTTTCTAGTTGTGGGACCCACTCATATCGAGATCTGTATCAGAAGGATGGAGAAAAATAGGAGTGAGTACAGTATACTTGTACTCAGTAGGAATTATAGACCAACTGAGCTTATGCAGATACTATATCCAATAAAGAATACTAAAATTGGCCTGCACACAGAAAAGTCCGACCAATTCAATATCAATTAATAATACAGTTTATCTCAACCATAACAATAATCTAAATGATAATGCAATGTAATAATATGGGATAATATGCAATAGTCAATGCCTATAGATATACAAGATAGGACCCATGAAGGATTTGCGAGATCCATATATCAAACTAACTTCCATAAATATATTAATGACCCAGACGCGAATCGGGACTAAAAATCAGTATCAATGACCTGGACTCGAACTGGGATCAAAATCATGTATTACTTTCAATCCATTTCTTTCAATTCATTATTTCCATGTGCAATGAGATGAATGAATATGCATGGACATGAAAGTAATGATGAAACCAACTACAACAGATATTTCCAAAATCATAGAATCATAACCAATCAATGAACACAGACTACAAGCCTCAATATCAAGCCAGAAATCGATGTTCCTTGTCACCCCAAATAATATAAGCCCCAATTTGGGCATCACATTTAATAATCCATCTCATTTATTACTCAAATACATAAATTCACCCGACCCATAACATGATTTACCCTATAAGTTCCCACCCAAATAAAGTCTGAATAAATTTAAAGTCATAACAACCTCGAAGCCAAAATTCAATGCTCTTACAATCACAAAAGAGATTTCCCCTTCCGAACGGCAAATGCGAGTTCCAATGATACCCATATTGCTAAGGTTCTAATTCATGTCCAAGAAGTCAACCAAAAAGTCAATCCCAAACCCACAAAGGAAAAACTGAAATTTTATTAAAAAATCAATTTAGTTAAAACTTAAGGAGTTCAAATGTGAAATTTCATAAAAAACAGAGTTAAAATCAACCTTGAAATCATCAATTTATCATTTTTTAACTTTACCGGGATAACCCTAAAATTTCAAGTTGAAAAACTAAGATTTGAAGGTAAAATTATGAAATAATCATTGGAAATGTATGAAAGTAGTATAAAGAAACTTTACCCAATGAAGAAACCTCAAAAATCCCTTTTAGATTATATAACGACCCTCCCAGTTGTTATAGGATAGTTATGTCACGACCCAAAATAGGACCATGACCGGGGCTTAGGAGCTAGAGCTCCCAGCAAGCCTCATCTATAATCTACAAAAAATTGGACAAAGTTTCCTTTATTTTTGGTACTATTCAAAAAACTTTCTGTCTCAGAATCACAATAAAACTATCCAACATCACTAAATAAGACACGATATTCATCAATCATCTATATTCGCAACGCAGAGATATTAAAATCGTCTCCAAATATGAAAAAAATGTAATACTAGTCATAATTCTATAACAACAAAAACAATACTCATGACACTAATGAAATGACTATGGAGTGACTCTAAGAGTTAAAATAATGCTCCATAACAAATGAATAAGCTTGTTGCCCATGCGAACAAGTGCGGAGCTCACCAAGAATATGCACCTCGTATACTCTAGTTAATGAAATCCTCACCAATGTCACCTGTATTCTCTATAAAAAATACAATAGAGGGGAGTGAGATGCTAGCTCAGTTTTTATAACACTTTACCAAAACCGTTTTAACGGGGACAAGTCTGAAAACATGCTAGTATGATAATCAGAAATCATAAAATAAGTGCCCTTTCAAGAAACGGTAACAATATACAATCTTTTTTGTTTCATGTAAACAAAATCAATTAACTATTTGATAATAACTCAATAAATATTGTATCATATCAAAATTTTTATATTTTGAATGTTTTTCAAGAATGAATCATGTAATCAATGTGACTTTCAACTTCAAGAAAAGTCAATAACTGCGAACCCCTTATAGAGGAGTCAAATATACATCTCAGAAGATCCCTACTCGAGAGCGATCAATAACGGTATGCTAGTTATACCTTTCCACTAGCAAGGATTATAACAAAAATCTATAAATATAAGGTGCACCAGGTCTAAAGAACCCGCCATTTGCTACGCGATCCAAATCAAGGTCTATTCCCATTTATATTTTTCTTTGTAAATAGTTGGTACTCGTATGAAAGAATTTTCAAAATAGTACAAGGCATTAAGTTCTTATCTAATTATATTACATATAAAAGTTGAACAAAAACACATGTCAGGATACTTGTTTCTCAAGTAAGTTGTAACACCCCAAAATTCGATCCAGCTTTCAAACTTAGAAAATTTGAAAATTTTGGCATTTCCAGGAACTACGGGTCCAAACCACGGGTCGTGGTTCAAACCATGAGCCGTGGAATGAACTCGGTGTTCCAGTCTGCAGTATGAGTCTCTGGTCAGGGAACCACGAGTGGATTCTATGGACCGTGGTTCATTCTACGGTCCGTTCTGTCCACACATGGACTCAAAACCAGAGGTCTGCCTTATTCCGAGAAACCACGAGTGAACATTACAGACCGTAGTTCATTCTACGGATGGTCCTATTGACTCATAGTTCCTCTTCAGTAGCTTGATCATTGGGCCAGAAATTATGAGTTGGTCTACGGACCGTAGTTTGAACTACGGTCCATCCTGTTGACCCGTAGAACTTTTTCTGCTCCCTGGTGAGTTGGCCAGGAACCACGAGCTATGGTTCAATCTACGACTCATGGAATCCATCCGTGATACCTGAAGCCGACCTTTTAACAACTTTTTCCTAATTAAATCCTAGGGGTATTTTCATAATTACCCACCCTTTCAACTCCTAAGTGATTTTGTTTTGACCATTTTTAGTAGGATTTTATTCCCTAATAGCCTAAACTCTTCTTATTCTATGAAATTCCATTCCCAAAGAATAAAGAACTCCTTCAAGCTCCATGTATCAAGCTCAAAGTTCAAGCCTCCATTTTTTTCATCTTTGATCAAGCTAGCTTCAATAAGTTATGTGAGTATTTAATAAGGGATTCCTTTCACCCTTATGCCCAAAACTCATGATTTCTACTTTGATTTATGTATTTATGAAATTAGGGTTCTTACCCAATTTGGAAAAAAACTTATGGGTTCAGTTTTTAAAGCTTTAATTCATGGTTTCTCATTGATTATCTATGTTTTGATTGAAGTTTCTTAATTGATTTCAAAAGCCCATGCATTAAAGATGATTTCTAGTATGATCCCATTGAATGTCATGTTTTCAAGTAAAAATTGACATGTTTAGATAACATGATCTTATGTACTATGAAATGGCGTGCCTAATTCTTCAAGTTATAAATTTAGAAAGAAAAGTATGTTTTGAATTATGGCTATGCTAAGTTTTAAGGATTTTGAAATATGAATTGCATGACATTTGATATGTCCTTATGATTTATGAAAGATTTGGCATATATATGTCTACCTAAGCTATGTGAATTGCATGATATTAGATATACCCTATTGCTTTTCAAACAGATTTGGCATTAGATATGTCATAAGTATATGTGAGCTATATGTATATATTTTGGGAGTAGTATTTAGCACCGAGTTGGACAGGGTGAGATAACCCTTATTCCCAGAACTACGTGCCACCGTAGGTGCCCTCTATAGCTTATGACAGGATCCTGATATGGTAAGGTTCTAACTTTGGCCGGTTAGGACAAACTTTTTCGATGTGAGTGTATGACACTGGAATCCATGTAGCTCATCTTGGTTTATGTCGGTTAATAGAAACTCCCGTATGAAGACTTAATACTTATGCTTTTCTACTTCATGCTTTAAGCTTTAAACTATGAGATTTACTTATGATACTTCTGTATGCATGCACTCAGTTTTAATTACATTTTAAGTATGTTTTCACCATATTAATGCATGTCTCACATATTCAGTACATCCTATAGTACTGACGCATATCTTGCGCTACATCCTTTGATGATCCAGATTCAGGCTCCACTCCTCAAGCTCGTGGCTAGACATTGTCGGAGATCTAGCTTTTGTTAGTGAGTCCTTATTATTTGAGGGATAGTGTTAGACTTATCTCTTTCATGTTCCTTTTTTGGATTTCTGAGTTAGTTGGGGTATTGTCCCATAAACTCTTTATGATAGTTTAGAGGCTTTTCAAACTTAGATTGTATTCGGGTATCTCTTTTGGATCATGTTTCATTTTGACTTTATCTATTATGGATTGGGTTGCCTAACTTTCTATTTATGCTTCTACTGTGTTTCCTTATGATTTACTGAGTATGCTATGACCAAGGTCTAACTTGGGGCATTTGAGAGCCTGGATCCCGTGTTACGTCCAAGGGGTAGCCTTGGAGCGTGACAAACTTGGTATTAAAGCCTCAGGTTCAAGAGTCCTAGGGTGTCTGAAAGCCGCATCGAGTAGAGTCTCTTTCATGTGTGTGAAGCGCGCCACACTTATTAGAGAGAAGCTATGAGGTGTCTTAGAAAAAGCTTTATTTTTTTCATGATCAATATCGTGCGATAGAGATTAACTTTATTACCCTCTAATCCATTCTTTATGCATTTCAGATTATGCTTCCTCACCGTGCCATGCCTCGCCGAGCCGCTTGAAATGTTGACCTTCCGATTCTAGACCCCGAGGTCACAAATGCGGAGTTCAGAAATGCCATTCATATGCTAGTCCAAACTATGGACGCCCAGGCTAATTAGCAGGCTCTTATCCCCGTCCACCCTCTACGTGGAATAACGTCCCAAGTTCGAGATTTCATTCGCATGAACCCACCTGAGTTCTGGTGTTCAAAAGTGAGGGAGGATCCACAAAATATCTTGGATGAGTTAAAGAAGATATTTGGTGTAATGCAAGTGGGTGGTGTTGATGGTATTGAGCTTACTTCCTATAAACTTAAGGACGTGGCTCATATTTGGTTCACTCAATGGAAAGATGCTAGGGCTAGGGATGTGGTCCCTATGACTTAGGAGTGTTTTGAGAAGGCCTTTCTTGACTAGTTCTCTCAGAGGGAGTTGAGGCAAGCTAGGGACGAAGAATTCGTGAATTTGAGGCAAGGTTCCATGACGGTTCAGAAGTACGAGTTGAAGTTCACCCAACTTTCTAGGTATGTTCCTTCCATGGTGGTTGACTCGTGGGATGAGATGAGTAAGTATGTTTATGGAGTATCAGATTTGGTAAAGAAGAGTGTAGGTCCGCAATGCTTTTGGGTGACATGGATATTTCTCGACATATGACTCATGCCCAACAAATCGAGGGAGAAAAGTTGAGGGAGATGGACAGAGAGAACAAGAGGGTTAGATCAGAGGGTTCTGGTTTTGTCCATCATAGGTTCGGAGGTGGACATCGCTCTTCATTTCAGAATTGATCATCTGGGCCCATGCATTCTTCAGCTAGTGCTCCTACCTAGGCCCCTAGGCCTCATCATGATCAGACTGGTAGAGGATCTGGTTGCTATTCACAGGGTAGTGTTGCAAAGAGTCCATTATTGCAACAAGTGTGGTAAAAGTCATCCTAGTGAGTGTTTAGCTAGTTCAGGTAGATGCTTTGGGTATGGTCAGGCTGGACACAAGATTAAGAATTGCCCTTCAGCTAAGAAGGGACATGGAGGTAGCAGGAGTCAGTGTGTCCCAACAGCTCTAGGAGGTTGACCTGCCCAGTAAGGCACTGTTTCTAGTTCTGGTGGTCAGTGCCAAAACCGCCTTTATGCTATGTCCTAATGCCAAGACTAGGAGAGTTCACCGGATGTTGTTAGTAGGATTTTATTCCCTAATAGCCTAAGTGATTTTGTTTTGACCATTTTTAGTAGGATTTTATTCCCTAATAGCCTAAACTCTTCTTATTCTATGAAATTCCATTCCCAAAGAAGAAAGAACTCCTTCAAGCTCCTAGTCTCAAGCTCCAAGTTCAAGTCTCCGTTTCTTTTCATCTTTGATCAAGCTAGCTTCAATAAGGTATGTGAGTATTTAATAAGGGATTCCTTTCACCCTTATGCCCAAAACTCATGATTTCTACTTTGATTTATGAATTTATGAAATTAGGGTTCTTACCAAATTTGGGGAAAAACTTATGGGTTCAGTTTTTAAAGTTTCAATTCATGGTTTCTCATTGCTTATCTATATTTTAATTGATGTTTCTTAATTGATTTCAAAAGCACATGCATTAAAGATGATTTCTAGCATGATCCCATTGAATTGCATATTTCCAAGTGAAAATTAGCATGTTTAGATAACATGACCTTATGTACTATGAAATAGCGTGCCTAATTATTCAAGTTATGAATTTAGAAAGAAAAGTATGTTTATAATTATGGCTATGCTAAGTTTTAAGAATTTTGAAGCATGAATTGTATGACATTAGATATGTCCTTATGATTTATGAAAGGTTTGGCATAGATATGTCTACCTAAGCTATGTGAATTTCATGGTATTAGATATACCCTATTGCTTTTCAAACAGATTTGATATTAGATATGTCATAAGTATATGTGAGCTATATGTATATATTTTGGGAGTAGTATTTAGCACCGACTTAGACAGGGTGAGATTACTCTTAGTCCCAGAACTACGTGCCATTGTAGGTGCTCTTTGTGGCTTATGATAGGATCCTGATATGATAAGGTTCTAACTTTGGCCAGTTTGGACAACCTTTTTTTGTGTGGGTGTATGACACTGGACTCCATGTAGCTCATCATAGTTTATGCCGGTTAAGAGAAACTCCCGTATAAAGACTTAATACTTATGCTTTTCTACTTCATGCTTTAAGATTTAAACTATGAGATTTACTTATGATACTTCTGTATGCATGAACTCGGTTTTAATTACGTTTTAAGTATATTTTCACCATATTTATGCATGTCTCACATATTCAGTACATCCTATAGTACTGACACATATCTTGCGCTACATCCTTGGATTATGCAGATTCAGGCTCCACTCCTCAAGCTCGTGGCTAGACATCGTCAGAGATCTAGCTTCTGTTAGTGAGTCCTTGTTATCCGAGGGCTAGTGTTAGACTTATCTCTTTCATGTTCCTTCTTTGGATTTCCGAGTTAGTTGGGGTATTGTCCCATAAACTCTTTATGACAGTTTAGAGGCTTTTCAGACTTAGATTGTATTCGGGTATCTCTTTCGGATCATGTTTCATTTTGACTTTATCTCTTATGGATTGGGTTGCCTAACTTTCTATTTATGCTTCTGCTGTGTTTCCTTATGATTTACTGAGTATGCTATGATCAAGAGTTAACTTGGGGCACTTGTAGTCCCGGATCCCGTGTTACGTCCAAGGGGTAGCCTCGGAGAGTGACATAAGTGAAGAACCTTCAAAATAACAGTAATCATATCTCAAATAAAGGTAAATATGTCTTATAACATTGAGAACATCTCAAATAACCATTTCGGTATCATATCAAGTAAAAGATTTATTTCACATGCAATTTTAAAGTATTTGATAACAGTTGTTTTCTTCAAAATCATGTATAAACTATAAAAGTTATGAAAACATAAATTGTGGTAAGATTACTACTCACAGTACTCTTGTTGAATTACCAACTCGTCACCTAAATAAATCTGTATGACTTCCTTTGATTAATCTATAATCACATGATATGAATCCCGCGTTAACTCTCTTTTTAGGCTGAATCATAACTAAGTTAAAATACCCATTTCCTGAGATTTCATGTTTGACTCTCAATCCATCAAATTATATCAACCCATACTATAAGTAATTTAACTGGTGCATACTTTTTTAATTTTGACTAATTTACATAACTCTTTATCTAATCATGTATCCAAAATTCCACCTTACCTCCTATATACTTGTCTCTGGTAATTAATTTTCAGCACTGATGTAAGTTATCTAAACTAAGAGTCACGACAAAGCTGTAGAAATAATACAAGATTTACCTCAAACTCAATAGAAACCTCTGATTCTTATTCTTTCTCCTGGAGCGTATGCTTCCCTCATTTCACCCTTTCTCTCTTTCTTCTCTAGATCTCTCTATTCAAATTTTTTTTGTTGTTAGTTGTTGTACGTTGAAAACCACCTAATCCCTAATCTTTTTTTCATTCAAATCCTTTGGAATCCTAGTTCTGGTAGAATTTTGTTTGATTCTGCCAAGGGCTTTTACGGGCTTTAGACCCAAATCTTCCCTTTAAACCAAAAAGCATATTATAACCCTTCTTAGAAAGTATTATTATTTTTTGTTATTTTCCTACTCCTTTTTATCAATTAGTTAAATACCCTTGGCTAATTGTAGGGCATTACATTCTCCCCACCTTCTGAAATTAGATCCTGAAATTTAGAATAAGTGCATACCTTCACACTGAAAAAAATGAGGGTACTTGACTCACATATCATTTTTGGACTCCCAAGTAGCTTTGTCAATGGTATGCTTTCTCCATAAGACATTCACTGAAACAATCTCTTTTGACCGCAACTTTCTTACTTGTCTATCAACAATAGCCATTGGTTTCTCTTTATACATTAAATTCACATCAAGCTATAAAGTTGATAATTCGAGCACACGAGAGGAGTCTACTGTACATTTCCTTAGCATAAAGACATAAAACACTGGATGAATGAAAGATATCTCACAAGGAAGTGCCAAATGATATGCCACTCCTCCTATTCGGTTGAGTATCTCATATGGTCCTATATGTCTTGGGCTCAATTTATCTCTTTTCCTGAATCACACCATACTTTTCATCGGAGAGACTCGTAGGAACACTTTATCCCCAACTGTGAACACTCAATCTCTTCTTCTCTTATCCGCATAAGACTTTTATATGCTTTGAGCTATGAGCAATCTCTGTCTAATTAAATGAACCTTCTCAGTAGCTTCCTACACCAAGTCTGGTCCCAATACCTTAGCCTCTCCAAATATAAACCACCTAATAGGAGAATGACATCACCTACCATACAAGGCTTCATATGGAGCCATCTGAATGCTTGAATGAAAGCTATTATTGTAGGCAAATTCAGTTAAAGGTATATTAGTGTCCCGACTACCTCCAAAATCTAGAATGCAAGCTCTCAACATATCCTCCAAGATTTGTATAGTATGTTCGTACTATCTGTCCATCTGCGGATAAAATGTATTACTATGATCTACTTGCATACATGATGCTTCTTGGAAAGATCTCCAAAAGCATGAAGTGAATTGGGATCCGCTATTAGAGATGATGGATATTGGAACTCCAAGTCTAACAATTTCCTTCATAAATAGTTATGCATATTTGACTCCATCGTAGGTAGTGTTTACGAGAAAAAAGTATGCTGACTTTGATAGTCGGTCTACAATTACCCATAAAAAGTCATAACCTCCAATGTTTTGTGGTAGTCCAATCACAAAATTCATAGTAACTCTTTCCCATTCCACTCTAGAATTTGGATCTCTTGTAGTAATCCTGTGGGTCGCTGATGCTCAGCTTTAACCTATTGACAAGTCAAACAACTAGAAACAAAGTTAGCAACATCTTTCTTCATACCTTCTCACTAATACGATTGCTTCAGGTCATGATACATCTTAGTGGAACCAGGGTGTATACTATATTTGGAGTTGTGAGCTTCCTCAAGAATAGCTCATCTTAACCCATCTGCATCTGGTACACATAATCAGTTATCTAGTAAGAGAATACCATCACATTTAATATTCATCATCTTACTTCTACCAGCTAGGACCTCGTCTCAATATTTGAACAATTTCACATCCACATATTGAGTGGCCTTTATGTGCACTACTAATAAAGATTTGGCTTAAACACAAGCCAACAATGCCCTTGCATTTCCCATATGAAATTCTACACCTTGCCTTCTATTTTCTTCATATCCCTTGCCAACTGTCTCTTTTTCGGAGCCACATATGCCAAACTACCCATAGATTTATTTCTCAATGCATCAGCCACAACATTGGCTTTTCTATGATGATACAAAATTACACTATCATAATCCTTGAGTAGTTCCATCCATTGACACTATCGAAGATTTAGATCTCACTGCTGGAAAATGTACTTCAAGCTCTTATGATCGGTATAAATCTCTCAAGTTTTGCCATATAGGTAATGATGTAACAACCCAAAAATCGAACCATCATTCTAAGTTAAACTTTTCTAAAAATCCTAAGTTTCCAGGAATCATGGTCCAAACCACGGACTGTGGTTTGAACCATGACTCGTGGAATAGAACCGTGGTTTAGACTCTGCAGAGACCAGCCTCTGGTCTGAGACCATGAGTACACTCTACGGATCGTAGTTTGTTCTATGGAACATAAAGTAGACTTTTGGAACTCAGGTTTGAGATCAGTTCTATCCCCAGGAACCATGAGTGAACATTACAGACTGTAGTCTATTCGACGGGTCATACTGCTAACTCGTAATTCCTCTCCTGCAGCCTAAATGTTGAGGTCCAAGACGATGACTAGTTCTACAGATCATACTCTATTCTACAGTATGTCCTATTTAACCATGGTTTGTCTTCTGAAGCCTGGTTGTTTGGCCAGGAACTACGGATGGAAACCACGAGCTGTGGTTTACTCTACGGTCCGTGGAATCCATCCGTGATTCCTGAAAGTCAATTTTTAATAAGCTTTTTCCTAATTTATTCCCAGGGGTATTTTTATAATTACCCACCCTTTTAACTCCTAAGTGAGGTCATTTTGACCACTTTTAGTAGGGTTTCTACCCCAATCAGCCTAAGTCTTTCATTATCCCTCATTCATATACCAAATTGGGAAAAGAACTCCTTCAAGCTCCAAGTCTCAAGCTCCAAGTTCAAGTCTCCTTTTCTTTTCAATTTCAAGTGGATTAGTTTCAATCAAGGTATGTGGGTATTCAACAATGGATTTCTTTCACCCTTGTGACCAAAACTCCTAATTTCTATTTTGATTTCATGAACTTTCAAATTAGGGTTCTTACCCAATTCTTATGAGTTTCGCTATAAATTGTCTTCTCATGATTCTATTATGAAATTTAATTAAATTATTTGATTTTGCATGGGTTTTTACATGTGAACTCCTATTTCATGAATTGAAGGCTAATTATGGTAAATCCTACATGCATGAATTGATTTAAGTGAATTGGGAATTCGATAGCATGTTTTTCGTGGATTTTCAAGCAAGTGCTTGCCTTGTTCCTATGTTCTATGAAAAATATGTTATTATGAAGTCAAACTTGAGTCATGCAAGTTTTCAAGTTATAAATTATTATTTAAGACAAGACACTCGATGTGCCATCAATGCTTATGAATTATTTTCCAAACCAAGGTTCGTGAGTAGTATGAAGATTCTGGTTATGGACATGTTTATAAACAAGTTTTGACATCTAGATATGTCACATGTATATGAGCCTCATGCTATATATATATATGCTTTGAGAGTAGTATTTAGCACCAAGTTGGACAGGGTGAGAGTACCCTTAGTCCCAGAACTACGTACCACCGTAGGTGCCCTCTGTGGCTTATGAAGGATCCTGGTATGACATGGTTCTAACTTTGGCCGATTAGGATAGCCTTTTTCAGTGTGGGTGCATGGAACTAGATTCCATGTAGATCAGCATGCTTTATGTCGGTTAAGAGAAACTCCCACATTATTATTTTCAAGCTATGAAGTTATATGATACTTTACTTTGAATCTTGACTTTAGTTCATGTTTTATGTCTTATATCTTGATAATTTCTTATGCTATCTCTTTTTATGAATGAGCTCATCTTAATCATGTTTTAAGTATGTTTTTATCATGATCATGCATATCTCACATACTCGGTATATCCTATAGTACTGAT
This sequence comes from Jaltomata sinuosa, assembly GCA_003996215.1. Classification (NCBI taxonomy): domain Eukaryota; kingdom Viridiplantae; phylum Streptophyta; class Magnoliopsida; order Solanales; family Solanaceae; genus Jaltomata; species Jaltomata sinuosa. The sequence goes on along the minus strand of QJPP01002593.1, from coordinate 146,427 downwards.
GCATACTTTGCGCTGTATCCTCTTGATGATGTAGATTCAGGTTCCCGCCCTCAGGCACGTGGCTAGAGACCACAGGCTGTTTCCATTCAATGTTGGTGAGTCCTCATTTTTTGAGGGATAGTTATTATTCTAGCTAGTTTGTTTGATTATTTACTTTCGTACCTTAAGTTAGCTAGGGTATTGTCCTAGAAACTCCTTATGTCATGTGTAGAGGCTTTTTAGACATACAAAATATTCAAGTCTCTTGTTTTGGGTTGTGTCTCATCTTGACTTATTATTTATGTGTTGGGTTTTCTAACTTTCTATTTATGTTTCCGCTATGTTTTCTTTATGAATGAATGAGTATGCTATGACCAAGGGTTAACTTGTGACACTCGTGGTCCTGGGTCCTGTGTTACATCCAAAGGGTAGCCTCGGGGTATGATAACTTGGTATCAGAGCCTCAGGTTCAAGAGTCCTAGGATTGTCTGAAAGCCGCATCGAGTAGAGTCTTTTTCATGTGTGTGAAACACTCTACATTTATGAGAGGGAAGTTATGAGATGTCTTAGAAAAGCTTCACTTCTTTCACGATCATATTGCGCGATAGCGTTTAACTTTAATATCCCTCTAATCCTTCCCTTGTATGGTTCAGACTATGCCTCGATGTGCTATGCCTCACCGAGCCACTCAAAAAGCTGCTCCTCTAGTTCCATCCCCTGAGGTCACGAATGAGGAGTTCAGGAATGCCATCCATATGCTAGCCCAGACCTTGGCTGCTCAGGCTAACTAGCCAGCTCCTATCCCCATCCACCCTCAAGGTGGGGTAGCGGCCCATGTTCGTGACTTTATCCGTATGAACCCACCAGAGTTCTGGGGTTCGAAAGTGAATGAAGATCTACTAAACTTTATTAATGAAGTGAAGAAAGTATTTGATATAATGTAAATGGATGGTGTTGATAGTGTCGAGTTGGCATCCTATCAACTCAAGGATGTAGCTCATATCTGGTTCACACAATGGAAGGAAGCTAGAGCTAGGGACATGGTCCCTATGACTTGGAAGTGTTTCGAGAGGGATTTCCTCGACTGCTTCTTTCCCCGAGAGTTGAGGCAAGTTAAGGCCAAGGAATTTGTGAACTTGAGGCGGGGAGTGTAGGTCCACTATGTCGTTGAGTGATATAAATATTTCCAAACTCATGACCCATGCTCACCAGATCAAGGGAGATAAGCTTAGGGATATGGCTAGGGAGAACAAGAGAGTTAGATCCGAGGGTTCAGGTTTTGGCCATCAGAGGTCCGGTGGCGGACATTACTCTTTGTTTCATAAGAAGTCATCAGGACCCATTCATTCTTCTGCTAGTGCTCCTACTCAGGACCTGAGGCCTCATCATGATCAGACTGGTAGAGGATTTAGTTCCTATTTGCAGTCTCAGGGGAGTGTTGCTAAGGGATCTTCCCACCCTTTTTGCAGTAAGTGTGGGAAGAATCACCTGGGAGAGTATCATTTGGGCACGGGTGCATGCTTTGGGTGTGGATAGGCTGGATACATGATTAGAGATTGCCCTTTGTCTAAGAAGGGGCAGGGAGGTAGTAGGGCTCAGTCTGCTCCAGCAGCCCAAGAGGTTAACCTGCCCAGCAGGGCACAACTTTTAGTTCTGGTGCTCAGTGCTAGAACTGCCTTTATGCCATGTCATCTCGTCTGGACCAGGAGAGTTCCCCGGACATTATCACTAGTATGTTGAAAGTCTTCTCTCTTGATGTGTATGCTTTGTTAGACCCCGGTGCATACCTATATTTTGTTACCCTTTATGTAGCATGAAAATATAAAATATGTCCTGAATCGCTTTAAGAACCCTTTTGTGTATCTACTCCTGTTGGTGAGTTGGTCCTAGCCAAAAGAATCTACCAAAATTGCCCTATCTCAGTCCTTCATAGAGTCAGTTCACCGAATTTAGTAGAGTTAGAGATGACTGATTTTGATGTTATTCTTGGTATGGATTGGTTGTATGCTTGTTATGCTTTAGTTGATTGTCGTACTCGAGTTGTCAGTTTCAAGTTTCCAAATGAACCCGTCTTAGAGTGGCAAGGTAGTCCCCAATCCTCGAAAGGTCGTTTCATATCTTATATTAAGGCTAAGAAGATGATTTCAAAGGGTTATGTTTATCATATAGTTTGGGTTATGGCCACAGAGTTCGAAACCCTATCTCTTCAGTTTGTTCCTATTGTGAATGAGTTCCCAGAAGTGTGTCCCAAAGATTTGCCCGGAGTCCTTCCCAAACGGGAGATCGACTTTGGAATAGATCTTCTTCCAGATACGAATCCTATCTCTATTCCTCCCTATAGAATGGCTCCCACAGAACTTAAAGAGTTAAAGGATCAGTTGAAGGATCTTTTTGATAAGGGTTTCATCAGGCCTAGAATTTCTCCATGGGGTGCCCCGGTTTTGTATGTGCGAAAGAAAGATGGTTCCCTCAGAATTTGTATTGACTACCGTCAGTTGAACAAGGTCATAATCAAGAATAAGTATCCTATTCCTAGGATTGATGACTTGTTCGATCAGCTTCAGGGTGCTAGCCTTTTCTCCAAGATCGACCTTAGATCCAGTTATCATCAGCTTCGTGTTCAAGAGTGTGATATTCCAAAAATAACCTTCAGAACTTGGTATAGTCATTATGAATTTATGGTTATGTCATTTGGTCTAATGAATGCTTCAGTAGCTTTTATAGATTTGATGAACCATGTGTTTAAACGGTACCTGGATATGTTTGTGATTGTTTTCATTATTGATATACTTATCTATTCTTGGAGTAAGGAGGACCATGCAGATCATTTGAGAGTGGTGTTACAAAATCTTAAGGATTGACAGTTGTTTGCTAAGTTTAGCAAGTGTGAGTTTTGGATGTAGTCTATTTCTTTTCTGGGTCATATTGTGACTAGAGATAGTATTCGGGTTGATTATCAAAAGATTGAGGCAGCAAAGAACCGGCCTAGACCCACTTCCCTGTCAAATATTAGGATCTTTTTGGGTTTGGCTGGTTACTACAGTAGGTTTGTGGAAGGGTTTTCTTCCATTGCTGCCCCATTGACTCGGTTGACTCAGAAGAAGGTTAAAATTCAGTGGTCCAATCTATGTGAGAAGAACTTTCAGGAATTAAAGACTAGGTTAACCATAGCTCCAGTGTTGGCTCTACGCGAGGGCCTAGATAACTTTGTTTTGTATTGTTATGCTTCTAGGATTGGTTTGGGTTGTGTGTTGATGCAACGTTCTAAGGTGATTGCTTATGCTTCGAGAAAGCTTAAGATTCATGAGAAGAACTACCTTACTCATGATCTTGAGTTAGCGGCCGTGGTTTTTTCATTAAAGATTTGGAGACACTACTTGTATGGTGTTCACGTGGATGTATTCACCGATCATAAGAGTCTTCAGTATGTGTTCACTCAAAAGGAATTGAATCTTTGTCAAAGGAGATGGCTTGAGCTTCTTAAGGATTATGATATGAGTGTGCTTTACCACCCGGGTAAGGCCAATGTTGTAGCGGATACACTCATGAAATTGTCCATGGGTAGTGTGTCTTCAAATGAAGACGGAAAGAAAGAACTAGTCAAGGGAGTTCATAGGCTTGCTCGGTTGGAAGTTCGCATTATGGACTCGAACGAAGGCAGTGTCATTGTTCAGAATGGTTCAGAATCATCTTTGGTGGCTGAAGTGAAGGCAAAGCAAGATAGTGATCCTATTTTGCTTCAACTAAAGTGTACCACCTCAGAAATTAAACCAGCTTTCTAAGTTTGAAACTCTAAAAAATTCCATGTTTCCAGAAATGACGGGTCCAAACCATGGACCATGGTCTAAACCACGGGTCATGGAATGGAGCTGTAGGTTGAGCTTGTCAGGTTCAAACTCTGGTCTGAGAACCACGAGTTGGTTCTACAGACCATAGTTCAATCTACGTCCCATCCTGTTATCTTGTGATACCAAACCTGAGGGCTGACTGATTCCCCAGGAACCACGAGTCAAGTCTACGGCTCGTAGTTCAAACCACGGACCGTCCTGTAACTCGTAGAACTTTATTAAGAGGATTGCATGTCCCCATGAAACTATGACTTGGGTCTACGACCCGTGATTCTTTCTACGGGTCCATCTTGTTGACCCGTAGACTGACTTATGTAGCTTGTTCTTTGGCCAGGAATGATGGATGGAAACCACGGACCGTGGTTTGGTCAACGACCTGTGGAACCCATCTGTGGTCCCTGAAAGTCAATCTTTTCTAGCTTTTTCCTAATTATGTCCCAGGGGTATTTTAGTCATTACCCACCCTTTTAACTCCTAAATAGAGTCATTTTGACTACTTCTAGAAGTGTTTTCACCCTCATTAGCCTAAGTCCCTTCTCAAATCATCATTCATCTCCAAAAAAGGAAAAGAACTCTCTCAAGCTCAAAGTCTCAAGATCCAAGTTCAAGTCTCCTAGTATTTTCAATTTCAAGTGGGTTATCTTCAATCAAGGTATGTGGGTATTCAACAATGGGTTACTTTCACCCTTGTGCCCAAAACCCCCAATTCTTATTCTGAATTATGCACTTGTGAAATTAGGGTTTTGATCTAAATTAGGGAAAGCTCATGAAATTAGTTTCTATGCATAAATTCATGGTTTCTCATGGTTAATTTAAGATTTGAATAAGATTCCTTAATTGGTTTCAAAAGCCCATACATTAAAGTTGATTTCTAGCATGATTCCATGGAATTGCATATTTTCAAGGGAAAAGTTCACATGTTTAGATAACATGTCTTTATGTATTTATGAAATTGCATGCCTAATTCATTAAGTATGAATTTAAGAAGGAAAAGTATGATTTGAATTATGACTATGCTAAGCTACAAGAACTTATGATATGAGAATTGCATGATACCCGATGTGTTTTCATGCTTTTCAATAAGATTTGGCATGAGATTTTGCCACTATGAATTATGAGCTATATGTACATGTTTTGGAAGTAGTATTTAGCACCGAGCGATGAGGGTTCAATTACCCAAGTTCAAAACTACGTTGCCAGCATAGGTTATGAAATAAAGTTCCCAATGGACTTATGAGAGTGGTACCACATATTGATCATGGTGTCCTGTGCTTAGCGGGCATTAGGACAACTTTTCCAACTAGGGTTATATAGTTGGGTATGGTGACTCATTCCTTGGCACGATTCAAGTCAGCTTTGCTAACTAGGGTTATATAGTTATATTCCATGTAGCTCGCATGGTTTATTATCGGTTATAAGAAACTCCCTTAAGAATGTTTTGACTTGTTTAATCTTATGAAATCTATTTGGTAGTTTGATTCTTATCTCATGTTTACTATTCAAGTTATGATATTTACTTGTGATATCCCTTTTATGCTTGAACTCAGTTTTAAGCATATTTTAAGCATGTTTTCAACATGATTATGCATATCTCACATACTTGGTACATCCTATAGTACTGATGTATATTTTGTGCTGCATCCTCCTGATGATGCAGATTCATGCTCTTTCCCTCAGACATGTGGCTAGAGATTTCAGGCCAATCCCAGTCCGCTGTTGGTAAGTCCTCATAGTTCGAGGGCAAGTTATGATCTTAGTTAGTTTATAGTTATTTAATTCCGTATGTTGAGTTAGCTAGGGTCTTGTCCTAGAAACTCTTTATGTTATGTGTAGAGTCTTTTCAGACATGGATAGTATTCGAGTCCTCCCTTAGAGTTGTATGTCTTTTGACTCGGTTATCTATATGTTAATTTCGAATTTTCTTATTATGCTTCTGCTTACCTTATGTTTTGCTTGAGTATGCTATGACCAAGGGTTAATCTAGGGTACTTGTGCTCTGCATCTCGTGTGACATCTCGGGGGTAACCTCGGGGTGTGACAGAACTTGGTATCAGAGCCTTAGGTTCAAGAGTCCTAGGATGTCTGAAATCCACACCGAGTAGAGTCTCCTTCATGTGTGTGAAGCGCTCAACACTTATAAGGGGGAAGATATGAGATGTATTAGAAAAACTTCACTCCTTTCATGATCACATTGTGCATTAGAGTTTGGCTCTAATATCCCTCTAATCCTTACCTTGTACGTTTTAGATTATGCCTCGATGTGCTATGCCTTATCGAGCCGCTCAGAATGCTTCTCCTCCAGTTCTATCCCCCGAGGTCACGAATGAGGAATTCAGGAATGCCATCCATTTGCTAGTCCAGACCATGGCCGCTTAGGCCAACCAGCCGGTTCCTTTCCCCATCCACCCTTAAGGTGGGATAGCGGCCCAGGTCCGTGATTTTGTTCGAATGAACCTGAATGAATTTTAGGATTCAAAGATGGGTGAAGACCCACTTAGCTTTATTAATTAGGTGAAGAAGACCTTAAATGTGATGCAAGTGGGTGATGTTGATTGTGTGGAGATCGTGTCCTATCAACTCAAGGATGGGGCTCACATCTGGTTCACACAATGGAAGGAAGCTAGAGCTAGAGACGAGGTCCTTAAGACTTGGGAGTGTTTCGAGAGAGCCTTCCTTGACTGGTTCTTTCCCCGAGAGTTGAGGCAGGAAAAGGCTGAGTAGTTTGTGAGCTTTAGACAGGGGTTGATGTCAGTCCAAGTGTATAGTTTGAAGTTTACTCAGTTGTCTAGGTATTCCCCCTCTATGGTAGCAGACCCGCATGATCAGATGAGTAAGTTTATCTATCGGGTTTCTAATATGGCGAAGAAGGAGTGTTGGTCTGCTATGTTGTTGAGTGATATGAACATCTCTAGACTCATGACCCATGCTCACCAGATCGAAAGAGACAAGCTTAGGGAGAAGGCTAGGGAGAACAAAAGAGCCAGATCTGATGGTTTGAGGTTTAGCCATCAAAAGTCCAGAGGCAGACATCACTCTTCCTTTCAAAAAAAATCGTTAGAACTTGTACATTCTACCGCTAGTGCTCCTTCTCAGGCCTCCAGACCCCGTTATGATCAGTCCAGTAGAGGTGTAGGCTATTTTTCTCAGAGTAGTGGTGCAAATGGGCCTTCTTTCCTCGTTTGTACCAAGTGTGGGAAGAATCATCCCGGTGAGTGTTTAGTTGGATCAGGTGGTTGCTTTGGGTATGGTCAGGTTGGCCACATGATTAGGGAATGCCCTTCAGCTAAGAAGGGGAAAGGCTCAATCTTCTCCAGAAGCCCCAAGAGGTCAACCAGCCCAGTAGGGGATAGCTTCTAGTCTGGTGGTCAGTGCCAGAACCGCCTTTATGCTATGTCCTCTCGCCAGAACCAGGAGAGCTCGCCTGATGTTGTCACTAGTATGTTGAAAGTCTTCTCTCTAGATGTGTATGCTTTGTTGGACCCCGAAGCTTCCCTATCTTTTGTGACCCCTTATGTAGCATGCAAATTCAAAATTTATCCTGAATTGCTTTTAGAACCCTTTTGTGTATCTACTTATGTTGGCGAGTTAGTCCTAGCCAAAAGAATCTACCAAAATTGCCGTATCTCATCCCTTCACAGAGTCACTCCAGTGGATTTAGTAGAGTTGGAGATGACTGATTTTGTTTTTATTCTTGGTATGGATTGGTTGTATGCTTGTTATGCTTCGGTTGATTTTCATACTCGGGTTGTCAGTTTTAAGTTTCCAAATGAACCTGTCTTAGAATAGCAAGGTAGTTCCCGATCCTCGAAAGGTCATTTCATATCATATCTTAAAACTATGAAGATGATTTCTAAGGGTTATGTTTATCATATAGTTCGGGTTGTGGACATGGAGTTCGAAACCCCATCCCTTCATTCTGTTCCTGTTGTGAATGAGTTCCCAGAAGTGTTTCCCGAGGATTTCCTCGGAGTCCCTCCCAAGCGGGAAATCAACTTTGGGATAGATTTTCTTGCTGATACGAATCCTATCTCTATCCCTCCCTATAGAATGGCTCCCACAGAACTTAAGGAATTGAAGAATCATCTTGATAACGGTTTCATCAGGCCTAACATTTCTCCATGGAATGCCCTAGTTTTATTTGTTTGGAAGAAAGATGGTTCTCTTCTAATGTGTATTGACTACCGTCAATTGAACAAGGTCACAATTAAGAATAAGTATCCCATCCCTAGGATTGATGACTTGTTCGATCAGCTTCAGGGTGCTAGTTTTTTTTTCTAAAATCAACCTTAGATCCGGTTATTATCAGCTTCGTGTTCGAGAGTGTGATATTCAAAAGACAACCTTCAGGACTCGGTATGGTCATTATAAATTTATTGTAATGTCTTTTGGTCTGATGAATGCTCCTGCAACTTTTATGGATTTGATGAACCATGTGTTCTAGCAGTATTTGGATATATTTGTGATTTTTTTCATTGATGATATCCTTATCTACTCTCGGAGTGAGGAGGAGCATGCAGACCATTTGAGAGTTATGTTGCAAACTCTCAAGGACCGACAGTTATTTGCTAAGTTTAGCAAGTGTGCGTTCTGGATGCAGTACGTTGCTTTTCTGGGTCATATGGTGACTAGAGATGGTATTCGGGTTGATTCTCAAAAGATTGAGGCAGTAAAGAACTGGCCTAGACCCACTTCCCCATCTGATATTAGAAGATTTTTAGGTTTGGCTGGTTATTAAAGGATATTTGTGGAAGGATTTTCTTCCATTGCTGCCTCTTTGACTCGATTGACTCAGAAGAAGGTAAAATTTTAGTGGTCTGATTTGTGTGAGAAGAACTTTCAGGAATTGAAGACTAGATTGACCACAACTCCAGTGTTAGCTCTACCCGAGGGCCTAGATGATTTTGTTGTGTATTATGATGCTTCAAGGATTCGTTTGGGTTGTGTTTTGATGCATCATCGTAAAGTGATTGCTTATGCTTCGAGGCAACTTAAGATTCATGATAAAAACTACCCTACTCATGCTCTTGAGTTAGCAGTCGTTGTCTTTGCTTTGAAGATTTGGAGACATTACTTGTATGGAGTGTAGGTGGATGTGTTCACCGATCATAAGAGTCTTCAGTATGTGTTCACTCAAAAGGAATTGAATTTGTGACGAATGAGATGGCTTGAACTTCTTAAGGACTATGACATGAGTGTGCTCTACCATCTGGGTAAGGCAAATGTTGTGGCGGATGCGCTTAACAGATTGTCCATGGGTAGTGTGTCTTCTATTGATGACAAAAAGAAGGAATTGACTAAGAAGGTTCATAGGCTTGCGCGGTTGGGAGTTCGCCTTATGGACTCGACCGAAGGTAGGGTGATTGTGCAAAATGGTTCCGAATCATCCTTGGTAGCACAAGTGAAGGAAAAGCAAGACAGCGATCCCATTTTGTTTTAGCTAAAAGGTGCAGTCCATCAGCAGAGGGTTGAGGTTTTCTCCCAAGGGGGAGATGGTTTGCTTCGTTATCAGGGTCGACTATGTGTGCCATATGTAGATGGGTTGAGACAATAGATTTTGATTGAGGCTCATAGTTCCAGATATTCCATTCATCCTGGTGCCACCAAGATGTACCATGATCTATGAGAAATATTTTGGTGGAATGGCATGAAGAGGGACATAGCCAGTTTTGTGGCTAAGTGTCCCAACTTTCAACAAGTGAAGGTAGAGCATCATCGACCGGGTGGCATGATTCAAGATATTGACCTTCCTACTTGGAAATGGGAAGCGATCAATATGGACTTCATTAATGATTTCCCTCGTACTGGAAGGCAACATGATTCCATTTGGGTGATTATCAACCGGATGACCAAGTCATCCCATTTCTTGGCTCTTAAGACTACGGATTTAGCAGACGATTATGCCAGAATCTACATCCGGGAGATAGTCCGATTACATGGTGTCCTATTATCAATCATTTCAGATAGAGGTACTCAGTTTACTTTTTAGTTTTGGAGATCGTTCAATAAAGGTCTTGGTACTCAGGTGAAGCTTAGCATAACTTTTCACCCTCAAACAGATAGCCAGACAGAGCATACCATTCATACTTTGGAGGACATGTTGAGATCTTATATGATTGATTTCAAAGGTAATTGGGATGATCACTTACCTCTTATCAAGTTTTCCTACAACATCAACTTCACTCTAGCATCCAGATTGCTCCGTATGAGGCACTTTATGGTCAGAGATGTAGATCTCCTATTGGTTGGTTTGAGGTAGGTGAGGCAGCCTAGATTGGTCCAAATTCAGTTCATGAGACCATGGAGAAGGTTCAACTCATTAGGGAAAGGTTGAAGACCGCTCAGAGTCAACAAAAATTGTATACAGATGTGAGGAGAAGAGAGTTGGAATTTGAAGTCGATGATTGGGTTTTTCTGGAGGTTTCACCCATGAAGGGTGTGATGAGGTTTGTCAAGAAAGGGAAACTCAGTCCCTGATTTGTAGGTCTTTATCAGATTATGAGGAGAGTTGGTAGTATTGCTTATGAGTTGGATTTGCCAACAGAGTTAGAAGCGGTTCATCCGATTTTCCATGTTTCCTTGTTGAAGAAGTGTGTTGGTGATCCAACCTTGATTGTTCCTTTGAAGGACGTAGGTGTGAAAGATAGTTTCACTTATGAGGAGATTCCTGTGGAGATCCTTGATCGTCAGATTAGGAGGTTGAGAAAAAAATAAGTCGCTTCGGTAAAAGTTCTTTGGAGAAATCAGCTTGTTGAAGGAGCTACTTGGGAAGCAAAACAGCCATGAAAGCCAAGTACCCTTATATCTTTCCTTCCGATTCCATTCCAGCTTGAGGTAATAGTTTCCTCCTTAGTATATTCCTACGATCCTATTCCATCAGTTTCTCTAATGATCCTAGCATGCATTCATGTTTTCAAAGTTGATTCAATCATGTTTTAAGTTGAAAAGTTCAGTTTTCATGTTTATTCCTTGATTTCCATATTTTGTTGTTGGTTGGGATATTTTCTCTTCAGTTTTGTCTTGCTTAGTCTTCATTCGAGGACTAATGATCCCAAGGGGGAGATATTGTAACACCTCGGAATTTTAACTAGCTTTATAAATTTGAAACTCTAAAAAGTTCCATGTTTGCAGGAATGACGGGTCCAAACCACGAACCGTGGTCTGAACCACGGGTCGTGGAATAGAGCCGTAGGTTGATCTTGCCAGGTTTAGACTTTGGTCTGAGAATAGTTGGTTCTACAGACCGTAGTTCAATCTATGGACCATCCTATTAACTCATGGTACCAGACCTGAGGGCTGACTGATTCACCAAGAACCACGAGTCAAGTCTATGGTCCGTAGTTTGAACCACAGATCATCCTGTAACTCATAGAACTTGATTCAGAGGATTGCATGTCCCCAGGAACTACGACCCATGATTATATCTACGGGTCCGTCCTATTGACCCATAGACTGCCTTCTGCAGCTTGTTCTTTGGCCAGGAACGACGGATGGAAACCATGGGCTGTGGTTTGGTCTACGACCTGTGGAACCCATCCGTGGTCCCTGAAAGTCAATCTTTTTCCAGCTTTTTCCTAATTATGTCCCAAAGGTATTTTATTCATTACCCACTCTTTTAACTCCTAAATGGAGTCATTTTGACTACTTCTAGAAGGGTTTTCACCCTCATTAGCCTAAGTCCCTTCTAAAATCTTCATTCATCTCCCAAAAAGGAAAAGAACTCTCTCAATCTCAAAGTCTCAAGCTCCAAGTTCAAGTCTCCTAGTCTTTTCAATTTCAAGTGGGTTATCTTCAATCAAGGTATGTGGGTATTCAACAATTGGTTCCTTTCACCCTTGTGCCCAAAACTCCCAATTCTTATTTTGAATTATGAACTTGTGAAATTAGGGTTTTGATCTAAATTGGGGAAATCTTATAAAATCAGTTTCTATGCATCAATTCATGGTTTCTCATGGATAATTTAAGATTTGAATAAGATTACTTAATTGGTTTAAAAAGCCCATGCTTTAAAGTTGATTTCTAGCATGATTCCATGGAATTGTATGTTTTCAAGGGAAAATTTCACATGTTTAGATAACATGGCTTTATGTATTTATGAAATTGCATGCCTAATTGTTTAAGTATGAATTTAAGAAGGAAAAGTATGTTTTGAATTATGGCTATGCTAAGCTTCAAGAGCTTATGATATAAGAATTGCATGATACCCGATATGTTTTCATGCTTTTCAATAAGATTTGGCATGAGATTTTGCCACTATGAATTATGAGCTATATGTACATGTTTTGGAAGTAGTATTTAGCACCGAGCGACGAGGGTTTGATTACCCAAGTCCAAAACTACGTTGCCAGCATAGGTTATGAGATAAAGTGCCATATGGGCTTACGAGAGTGGTACCACATATTGATCATGGTATCCTATGCTAGCGGGCATTAGGACAACTTTTCCAACTAGGGTTATATAGTTGGGTATGGTGACTCGTTCCTTGGCACGGTTCAAGTAAGCTTTGCTAACTAGGGTTATATAGTTAGATTCGATGTAGCTCGCATGGTCTATTGTCGGTTATAAGAAACTCCCTTAAGAATGTTTTGACTTGTTTAAGCTTATGAAATCTATTTCGAAGTTTGATTCTTATCTCATGTTTACTATTCAAGTTATGATATTTACTTATGATATCCCTTTTATGCATGAACTCAGTTTTAAGCATGTTTTAAGCATGTTTTCAACATGATTATGCATATCTCACATACTCGGTACATCCTATTGTACTGACGTATATTTTGTGCTGCATCCTCTTGATAATGCAGATTTGGGCTCCTTCCCTCAGACACGTGGCTTGAGATTTCAGGCCAATCCCAGTCCAATGTTGGTGAGTCCTCATAGTCCGAGGGCTAGTTATGATCTTAGTTAGTTTATGGTTGTTTACTTCCGTATGTTGAATTAGCTAGGGTCTTGTCCTAGCAACTCCTTATGTTATGTGTAGAGGATTTTCAGACATGGATGGTATTCGAGTCTCTTCCTTAGAGTTGTATGTCTTTTTACTCGGTTATCTATATGTTGATTTTGAATCTTCTTATTATGCTTTCGCTTACCTTATGTATTGCTTGAGTATGCTATGACCAAGGGTTAATCTAGGGCACTTGTGCTCCGAATCCCTTGTTACGTCTAGAAGGTAGACTCGGGGCATGACATAAAGGGTGCAGTCCATCAACAAAGGGTTGAGGTTTTCTCCCAAGGGGGAGATGGTATGCTTCGTTATCATGGCCGACTGTGTGTGCCAGATGTAGATGGATTGAGACAACAAATTTTGATGGAGTCTCACAGTTCAAGATATTCTATTCACCCTGGTGCCACCAAGATGTACCGTGATCTACGAGAAGTCTATTGGTGGAATGGTATGAAGAGGGACATAGCCGGTTTTGTAGCAAAGTGTTCCAACTGTTAGCAAGTGAAGATAGAGCATCAATGACTAGGTGGCATGATTCAGGATATTGACCTTCCTACTTGGAAGTGGGAAGCTATCAATACGGACTTCATCACCGGATTTCCTCGTACTCGAAGACAATATGAATCTATTTGGGTGATTGTCGACCAACTGACTAAGTCATCCCACTTCTTGGCCGTTAAGACTACTGATTCAGTAGGTGATTATGCCAGACTCTACATTCGGGAGATAGTCAGATTGCACAGTGTTCCTTTGTCTATTATTTCAGATAGGGGTACTCAATTTACATCCTAGTTTTGGAGATTGTTTCAGAGAGGTCTTGGTACTCAGGTGAAGCTTAGCACCGCTTTTCACCCACAGATGGATGGAGAGGCAGAGTGTACTATTCCGACTTTGGAGGATATGTTAAGAGCTTATGTGATTGATTTCAAAGGTAATTGGGATGATCACTTACCCCTTATCGAGTTTGCCTACAACAACAACTTTCATTCTAGCATCCAGATGGCTCCTTGTGAGGCACTTTATGGGCAGAGGTATAGATCTCCTATTGGTTGGTTTGAGGTAGGTGAGGTAGCTTTGATTGGTACTGATTCGGTTCATGAGACTATCAAAAAGGTTCAACTTATTAGGGAGAGGTTGAAGATCGCTCAGACTATTGATTGAGGTTGATGATTGCGTTTTTCTGAAGGTGTCACCCATGAAGCGTGTGATGAGATTTGGTAAGAAAGGGAAGCTTAGTCCCTGTTTTGTAGGTCCTTATCGGATTCTGAGGAGAGTTGGTAGCGTTGCTTATGAGTTTGATTTACCAACAGAATTAGAAGCTGTTCATTCGATTTTCCATATTTCCTTGTTGAAGAAGTGTGTTGGTGATCCGACCTTGATTGTCCCTTTGAAAGATGTGAAGGTGAAGGATAGACGAGGAAGTTCCTGTGGAGATTCTTGATCGTCAAATTCGTAGGTTGAGAAAAAAAGAAGTCACTTTGGTAAAGGTCCTTTGGAGAAATCAGCTAGTTGAGGGAGCTACTTGGGAAGCAGAAGAGGCCATGAAGGCCAAATACCCTCATCTCTTTCCTTCCGATCCAGTTTCAGCTTGAGGTAATAGTTTCCTCCTTAGTATGTCCCTCTGAGTCTACTCCATCAGTTTTCCTCATGATCCTAGCATTCATGTTTTCGAATTTGATTCAGTCATGTTTTAAGTTGAAAAGTTCAGCTTCATGTTTATTCTTCAGCTTTCCTGTTTTGTTGTTATTTGGTTGGGTTGTTATCTCTCCTGTTTTCCTTGCTTAGTCTTCATTCAAGGATGAATGGTCCCAAGGGGGAGATATTGTAACACCCCAGAAATCCAACTAATTTTCTAAGTTGAAATTTTTAAAAAATCCTAAGTTTCCAGGACTCACGGGTCCAAACCACGGACCGTGGTTTGAACCATGACTCATGGAATAAACCCGTGGTTTAGACTCTGCAGAAACCATCCTCTGGTATGAGATCACGAGTACACTCTACGGACCATAGTTTTTTCTACGGACCATAAAGTAGACTCGTGGAACTCAGGTCTGAGATAAGTTCTATCCCCAGGAACCATGAGTGAACATTACGGACCATAGTCTATTTGATGGGTTATCTTGTTGACTCGTAATTCCTTTCCTGCAGCCTAAATGCTGAGGTCCAAGATGACTAGTTCTATGGACCATACTCCTTTCTATGATCCGTCCTGTTTAACAATGGTTTGTCTTCTGCAGCCTGTTTGTTTGGCCAGGAACCACAGATGGAAACCACGAGCCATGGTTTAGTCTACGGTCCGTGGAATCCATCTGTGATTCCTGAAAGTTGATTTTTAACAAGCTTTTTCGTAATTAATTTCCAGGGGTATTTTTATAATTACCCACTCTTTTAACTCCTAAGTAAGGTCATTTTGACCACATTTAGTAAGGTTTCTACTCCATTTATCCTAAGTCTTTCATTATCCTTCATTCATCTACCAAATTGGGAAAAGAACTCTTTCAAGCTCCAAGTCTCAAGCTCCAAGTTTAAGTCTCCTTTTCTTTTTAATTTCAAGAGGGTTAGCTTCAATCAAGGTATGTGGGTATTCAACAATGGGTTTCTTTCACCCTTGTGCCCAAAACCCCTAATTTCTATTTTGATTTCATGAACTTTCAAATTAGGGTTCTTACCCAATTCTTATGGGTTTTGCTATAAATTATCTTGTCATGATTCTATTATGAAATTTATATTAAATTACATGATTTTGCATGGATTTTTTCATGTGAACTCCTATTTCATGAATTGAAGGCTAATTATGATAAATCCTACAAGCATGAATTGATTTAAGTAAATTGGGCATTTGATAGCATGTTTTTCATGGATTTTCAACAAAGTGCATGCCTAGTTCCTATGTTTTATGAGAAATATGTTATTATGAAGTCAAACTAGAGTCATGCAACTTTTCAAGTTATGAATTATTATGTAAGACAGGACACCCGATGTGCCATCAATGCTCATGAATTATTTTCCAAACCAAGGTTAGTGAGTAGTATGAAGATCTGGGTTATGGACATGTTTATGAATAAGTTTTGACATCTCGATATGTCACATGTATGTGAGCCTCATGCTATATATATATATATATGTTGTGAGAGTAGTATTTAGCACCGAGTTAGACCGGGTGAGAGTACCCTTAGTCCCAGAACTATGTGCCACCGTAGGTGCCCTCTGTGGCTTATGACAGGATCCCGGTATGACATGGTTCTAACTTTGGCCGGTTAGGATAGCCTTTTTCAGTGTGGGTGCATGACACTGGACTCCATGTAGCTCAGCATTGTTTATGTCGGTTAAGAGAAACTCTCACATGATTATTTTCAAGCTATGAAGTTATATGATACTTTACTTTGAATCTTGACTTTACTTCATGTTTTATATCTTATATCTTTATAATTTCTTATGCTATATATATTTTTACGAATGAGCTCATCTTAAACATGTTTTAAGTATGTTTTTATCATGATCATTAATATCTCACATACTCAGTACATCCTATAGTACTGACACATACTTTGCGCTGCATTCTCTTGATGATGCAGATTCAGGTTCCCTCCCTCAGGCACGTGGCTAGAGACCGCAGGCCATTTCTAGTCAGTGTTGGTGAGTCCTCATTATTTGAGGGCTAGTTATGATTCTAGCTAATTTATTTGATTATTTACTTTCGTACCTTGAGTTAGCTAGGGTCTTATCCTAGAAACTCTTTATGTCATGTGTAGAGGCTTTTAAGACATAGACATTATTTGAGTCTCTTGTTTCAGGGTATGTCTCATCTTGACTTATAATTTATTTGTTGGGTTGCCCAACTTTCTACTTATGCTTCTGCTATGTTTCCTTTATGAATGACTGAGTATGCTATGACCAAGGGTTAACTTGGGACACTCGTGGTTCCGAGTTCTCTGTTACGTCCAGGGGGTAGCCTCGGAGTGTGACAAATGCCAAAGAATCTTAAAAGAAAATACCACTGCAACCATCTCCAAATCATGCGTAGGATAATTTTGCTTGTGTTTCTTAAATTGCCTTAAAGCATAGGATATAACACAACCTTTTTCCACAAGGACACATCCTAATCCTACCCTTGAAGTATCACAAATTACCTTAAATCCTCCAGGACCTGATGGTTAGGATAATATTTGTGCGGCTGTCAAACATGTCTTGAGCTTCTGAAAGCTCTGCTCACATTTCTCTGTCCACTGAAACTTCACATTTTTCTATGTTAACTTGTCACGCCCCGAGGCTACCACCTAAACGTAACACGGGACCTGGGACCACAAGTGCCCTAAGCTAACCCTTGGTCATATCATAACTCAGGTATAACAATTAAGCATAGCGGAAGCATAATACGAATTAGTTAACTCAATCCATAAGATAAAATCAAAAAAACATGATTCGAAGAAGACCCGAATACCGTCTATGTTTTAAAGCCTCTATACATGACATAAGGAGTTGCTAGGACAAGACCCTAGCTAACTCAAAGTACAAAAGTAAATAATCAAAACAAACTAGAGTCATAACTAGCCCTCGAATAATGAGGACTCACCAACACTGACTGGATACGGCCTGCGATCACTAGCCACGTGTCGGAAGGAGGGAACCTAAATTTCCATCATCAAGAGGATGCAACGCAAAATATACGTCAGTACTATAGGATGTACCGAGTATGTGAGATATGCATAATCATGATAAGACATACTTAAAACATGCTTAAAATGAGCTCTTTCAAAATAAGAGATAGCATAAGAATTCATCGAGATTTAAGACATAAACATGAAGTAAAACCAAGTTTCAAAATAAAGTATCATGTAACTTCATAACTTGAAATAATCATGCGGGGAGTTTCTCTTAACCAGCATAAACTATGCTGAGCTACATGTAGTCCAGTGTCATACACCAACACTGAAAAAGGTTGTCCTAACCGGCCAAGGTTAGAACCATGTCATACCAGGATCCTGTCATAAGCCACAGAGGGAACCTACGGTGGCACGTAGTTCTGGGACTAAGGGTGGGTACTCTCACTCGATCCAAATCGGTGCTAAATACTACTCCCAAAACATATATACATATAACATGAGGCTCACATACATGTGACATATCTAGATGTCGAAACTTGTTCATAACATGTTCATAACCCGGATCTTCATACTACTCACGAACCTTGGTTTAGAAAATGATTCATGAGCATTGATGGCACATCGGGTGTCTTGTCTTGCATAATAGTTCATAACTTGAAAACTTTCATAACACTAGTTCAATTTCATAATAACATATACTTTCATAAAACATAGGAACTAGGTATGCACTTGCTTGAAATTCCATGAAAAACATGCTATCAAATCCCCAGTTTCACTTAAATCAATTCATGCATGTAAGATTTACCATAATTAGCCTTCAATTTGAAATAGGAGTTCATATGTAAAAACCCATGCAAAATCATGCAACTTAGTAGTAATTCCATAATGAAATCATGAGAAGGCAATTTATAGCAACACCCATAAGAATTGGGTAAAACCCTAATTTACAAGTTCATGAAATCAAAATAGAGATTTGGGGTTTTGGGCACAAGGGTGAAAGAAACCCATTGTAAAATACCCACATACCTTGATTGAAGCTAACCCACTTGAAATTGAAAAGATTAGGAGACATGAACTTGGAGCTTGAGACCTTGAGCTTGAGAGAGTTCTTTTCCTTTTAGGGAGATGAATGAGGTAATGAGAAGGGACTTAGGCTAATAGGGTTAGAAATCATGCTAAGAATTGCCAAAATGACCTCACTTAGGAGTTAAAAGAGTGGGTAATGACTAAAATACCCCTGGGAAATAATTAAGAAAAGTTGACAAAAAGGGTCGGCTTCAGGAATCACGGGTCGGTTCTATGGGTCGTCATTTGAACCACGCCTCATGGTTCCCACTCGTGGTTCCTAGCCAATGATCAAGCTGCAAAAGGCAAACTATGGGTCAACAGGACGGACCCGTAGAGTGAATCACGAGTCGTCAACCTGACTCGTCATTCCTGAAGGACTTGGCATTTTTTTGATCAGGTTCCACGAGTCAACATGATAGTTTATAGTTCAAACTACGGGGCGTAGATTGGACTCATGGTTCCTGGGGATCAGTCAGCTCTCAGGTCTGATACCATGAGTTGACAGGATGGGCCGTAGAATGAACTACGGTTTATAGAACTAACTCGTGGTTCTCAAACCAGAGTTTGAGCCTGGCAGACTTAAACCACGGATCCATTCCACGACCCATGGTTAAAACCACGGTCTGTGGTTTGGACCTGTCATCCATGGGAATTTTGAAATTTTCTGAGATTTCTTAAGTTTAAAACTGGATCAAGTTCCGAGGTGTTACAATATATCCCCATTGGGATCATTCATCCTCGAATGAATACTAAGCAAGGGAAAACAAAAGAGAAAACAACACTACCAGCAACAAGACATAGAAATCAAGGAATAAACATGAAAACTGAACTCTTCAACTTAAAACATGGTTAAACCAACTTCGAAAACATGAATGCATGCTAGGATCATGAGAGTAACTGATGGAATAGGATCGGAGGAACATACTAAGGAGGAAACTATTACCTAAAGCTTGAACAGAATCAGAAGGAAAGAGATGAGGGTACTTGGGTTTCATGGCTGATTCTGCTTCCCAAGTAGCTCCTTCAACAAGCTGATTCCTCCAAAGAACTTTTATCGAAGCGACTTCTTTGTTTCTCATCCTTCAAACCTGACGATTAAGAATCTCCACGAGAAGCTCCTCATAGGTTAGACTATCCTTCACACCTACATCCTCCAAAGGATCAATCAAGGTCGGATCACCAACACACTTTTTCAACAAGGAAACATGGAAAACCAGATGAACCGCTTCTAATTGTGTTGGCAAATCCAACTCATAAGCAACACTACCAACTCTCCTCAGAATCCAATAAGGACCTACAAAATGGGGACTAATCTTTCCTTTTTTTCCAAATCTCATCACACCCTTCATGGGCGACACTTTTAGAAAAACCCAATCATTAACTTCAAATTCCAACTCTTTTCTCCTCGCATCCGCATATGATTTCTGTCGACTCTGAGCGGTCATCAATCTTTCCCTAATGAGCTCAACTTTCTCCATAGTCTCATGAACCAAATCGGGACCAATCAAAGCTGCCTCGTCTACCTCAAACCAACCAATCGGAGATCTACACCTCCGGCCATAAAGTGCCTCATAAGGAGCCATCTGGATGCTGGAGTGAAAGTTTTTGCTATAGGAAAACTCGATAAGAGGTAAGTGATCATCTCAATTACCTTTGAAATAGATCACACAAGATCTCAATATGTTCTCCAAAGTCTGAATAGTCCGCTTTTTGGCCATCTGTCGGAGGGTGAAAAGTTGTGCTAAGCTTTACCTGAGTACCAATACCTCTATGAAATGATCTCCAAAATTGAGAAGTAAACTGAGTACCCCTATCTGAAATGATGGACAAAGGAATACCATGCAATTGAACTATCTCCCGGATGTAGAGTCTGGCATAATCGTCTGCTGAATCCATAGTCTTAACAGCCAAGAAATGGGATGACTTGGTCATCCGGTCGATAATCACCCAAATGGTATCATGTTGCCTTCGAGTATGAGGCTATCCTGTAATGAAGTCAATATTGATCGCTTCCCACTTCCAAGTAGGAAGGTAAATATCCTGAATCATGCCACCTGGTCGTTGATACTCTACCTTCACTTGCTGACAATTGGGACACTAAGACACAAAACCAGCTATGTCCCTCTTCATACCATTCCACCAACAGACTTCCCGTAGATCATGGTACATCTTGGTGGCACCGGGGTGAATGGAATATCTGGAACTATGAGCCTCAGTCAAAATCTGATGTCGTAGCCCCTCTACATCTGGCATACATAATCGACCCTGATAGTGAAGCACACCATCTCCCTATTGGGAGAAAACCTCAACTCTTTGTTGATGGACTGCACCCTTTAGCTTAAGTAAAATAGGATCAATGTCTTGCTTTGCCTTCACTTCAGCTACCAAAGATGATTTGGAACCATTTTGAACAATAACACCACCTTTTGTCGAGTCCATAAGGCGAACTCCCAACCGAGTTAGCCTATGAACCTCTTTAACCAATTCCTTCTTCCCATCTCCGACTGAAGACTCACTACCCATAGACAGTCTACTAAGTGCATCCGCCACAACATTGGCCTTACCCAGACGGTAAAGCACACTCATGTCATAATCCTTAAGAAGCTCAGGCCATCTTATTTGTCGCAGATTCAATTCCTTTAGAGTGAACACATACTGAAGACTCTTATGATTGGTGAACACATCCACTTGCACCCCATACGAGTAATGTCTCCAAATCTTCAAAGCAAAGACCACGACTTCTAACTCAAGATCATGAGTAGGGTAGTTTTTCTCATGAGTCTTAAGCTGCCTCGGAGCATAAGCAATCACTTTATGAAGATGCATCAAAACACAACCCAAACCAATCCTCAAAGCATCACAATACACAACAAAATCATCTAGGCCTTCGGATAGAGCCAATACTGGGGCGGTGGTCAACCTAGTCTTCAATTCTTGAAAGTTCTTCTCACACAAATCAGACCACTGAAATTTTACCTTTTTCTGAGTCAATCGATTCAAAGGGGCAGTGATGGAAGAAAACCCTTCCACAAACCTGCTGTAGTAATCAGCCAAACCCAAAAAGCTTCTAATATCAGATGGAGAAGTGGGTCTAGGCCATTACTTTACTGCCTCTATCTCTTGAGAATCAACTCAAATACCATCCCTAGTTACAATATGACATAGAAAAGCAACAGACTGCATCCAAAACTCACACTTGCTAAACTTAGCAAATAACTGTTGGTCCTTGAGAGTTTGCAACACAACTCTCAAATGGTCCACATGCTCCTCCTCACTCCGAGAGTAGATAAGGATATCATCAATGAAAATAATCACAAACATATCCAAATACTTCTTGAACACACGGTTCATCAAATCCATAAAAGCTGCAGGAGCATTCGTTAGACCAAAAGACATCACAATAAATTCATAATTACCATATCGCATCCTAAAGTCTATTTTCAGAATATCACACTCTCTAACATGAAGATGATGATAACCGGATCAAAGGTCAATTTTGGAGAAGAAACTAGCACCCTGAAGCTGATCGAACAATTCATCAATCCTAGGAATGGGATACTTATTCTTAATTGTGACCTTGTTCAACTGATGGTAGTCAATACATATTCTGAGGGAACCATCTTTATTTCATATGAATAAGACTGGAGCACTCCATGGGGAAATGCTAGGCCTGATGAAACCCTTATCAAGAAGATCCTTCAACTGATCCTTGAACTCTTTAAGTTCTGCGGGGGCCATTCTATAGGAAGGAATAAAGATAAGATTCGTATCTGCAAGAAGATCTATCCCAAAGTCAATTTCCCATTCGGGAGGGACTCCGAGAAAATCCTTGGGAAACACTTCTACGAACTCATTCACAACAGGAACAAACTGAAGGGATGGGGTTTTGGACTCCATGTCCATAACCCGAACTATATGATAAACATAACCCTTAGAAATCATCTTTCTAGTCTTAAGATAAGATATGAAATGACCTTTCGAGGAAGGAGGACTAACATGTAATTCTAAGATGGGTTCATTTGGAAACTTGAAACTGACAACCCGAGTATGACAATCATCCAAAGTATAACACGCATGAAACCAATCCATACCAAGAATAACATCAAAATCAGTCATCTCCAACTCTACTAAATCCGCTGAAGTGATTCTATAAAGGACTGAGATAGGGCAATTTAGGTAGATTCTCTTGGCTACGACTGACTCACCAACAGGAGTATAAACACTAAAAGGTTCTAAAAGCAATTCAGGACTAATTTCGAATTTGCATGATACATAAGGGGTCACAAAATATAAGGAGGCACCGGTGTCCAATAGAGCGTACACATCGAAAGAGAATACTTTTAACATACCAGTAACAATATCTAGGGAACCCTCCTGGTCTTGACGAGAGGACATAACATAAAGGCGGTTCTAGCGCTGACCACCAGAACTAGAAGCTGTGCCCTGCTGGGCTGGTCGACCTCTTGGGGCTGCTGGAGCAGACTGGGCCCTACCGCCTCCCTGCCCTTTCTTAGCCAAAAGGTAATCTCTAATCATGTGTCTAGCCTGTCCACACCTTAAGCATGCTCCCGTGCCCGCACGACACTCTCCTGTGTGATTCTTCCCACACTTTCTGCAAATGGGATGGGATGGTCCTCTAGCAACACTTTCTTGAGACTGCAAATAAGACCCAGATCCTCTACCAGTTTGATTATGATAAAGCCTCGAGTCCTGGGTAGGAGCACTAGCAGAAGAATGGACGGGTCTTGATGACTTCTTCTAAAATGAGGAGCGGTGCCCGCCACCTGACCTCTGATGGCCAAAACCTAAACTCTCAGACCTAACTCTCTTGTTCTCACTCGCCATCTCTCTATGCTTGTACCCATCAATCTGGTGAGCATGAGCCATGAGTCTGGAGATGTTCATATCACTCACCAACATAGTAGACATGCACTCCTTCTTCACCATATCTGAAACCCCATAGATAAACTTACTCATTTGGTCATGCGGGCCCGCTACCATAGAAGGGGCATACCTCGATAACTAAGTGAACTTCAAACTGTACTCTTGGACTGACATCGACCCCTGTATCAAGTTCACAAACTCCTCAGTCTTTGCTTGCCTCAACTCTCGAGGAAAAAACCGGTCAAGGAAGGCTCTCTTGAAACACTCCCAAGTCATAGGGACCACGTCCCTAGCTCTAGCTTCCTTCAATTGCGGGAACCAGATATGGGCTACATCCTTAAGTTGATAGGACGTGAGCTCTACACAATCAACATCACCCACTTGCATAACATTAAAGATTTTATTCACTTCATCAATAAAGCTAAGTGGATCCTCACTCACCTTCGAACCCCAAAGTTCAGGTGGATTCATTAGGATAAAATCACGAACCCGGGCTGCTACTCCACCTTGAAGGTGGACTAGGATGGAAGCCGGTTGGTTGGCCTGAGCGGCCAAGGTCTGGGCTATAAAATGGATGGCAATCCTGTATTCCTCATTTGTGACCTCAGGGGCCAGAACTGGAGGAGCAGCATTCCGAGCGGCTCGGTGAGGCATAGAACGTCGAGGAATAGAACGTCGAGGCATGATCTGAAATGTACAAGGAAAGGATTAGAAGGATATTAGAGTTAAACTTTAACGCACGATGTGATCATGAAAGAAGTGAGGTTTTTCTAAGACATCTCATAGCTTTCCTTTCATAAGTGTGGCGCGCTTCACACCCATGAGAGAGATTCTAATCGATGTGGCTTTCAGATATCCTAGGACTCTTGAACCTGAGGCACTGATACCAAGTTTTTCATGTCCTGAGGCTACCCACTAGACGTAACACGGGACATGGGACCACAAGTGCCCCAAGCTAACCCTTGACCATAGCATAAATCAGGTATAATAATTAAGCATAGTAGAAGCATAATACGAATTAGATAACTCAATCCATAAGATAAAATCAAAAGAACATGATTCGAAGAAGACCCAAATACCGTCTATGTCTGAAAGCCTCTATATATGACATAAGGAGTTGCTAGGACAAGATCCTAGCTAACTCAAAGTATGAAAGTAAATGATCAAAATAAACTAGAGTCATAACTAGCCCTCGAATAATGAGGACTCACCAACACTGACTGGATACGGCCTGCAGTCACTAGCCACATGCTGGAGGGAGGGAACTTGAGTCTGCATCATCAAGAGGATGCAGTGCAAAATATGCGTCAGTACTATAGTATGTACCGAGTATGTGAGATATGCATAATAATGGTAAGATATACTTAAAACATGCTTAAAATGAGCTCTTTCAAAATAAGAGATAGCATAAGAATTCATCAAGATTTAAGACATAAGCATGAAGTAAAACCAAGTTTCAAAATAAAGTAACATGTAACTCATAACTTGAAAATAATCATGTGGGGAGTTTCTCTTAACCGACATAAACCATGCTGAGCTACATGGAGTCCAGTGTCATGCACCCACACTGAAAAAGGTTGTCCTAACCAGCCAAAGTTAGAACTATGTCATACCAGGATCCTGTCATAAGCCACAGAGAGCACCTACAGTGGCACGTAGTTCTGGGAATAAAGGTACTCTCATCCGATCCAAATTGGTGCTAAATACTACTCCCAAAACATATATACATATAACATGAGGCTCACATACATGTGACATATCTAGATATCGAAACTTGTTCATAACATATTCATAACCTGGATCTTCATATTACTCATGAACCTTTGTTTAGAAAATGATTCATGAGCATTGATGGCACATTGGGTGTCTTGTCTTGCATAATAATTCATAACTTGAAAACTTACATGGCACTAGTTCAATTTCATAATAACATATACTTTCGTAAAACATAGGAACTAAGTATGCACTTGCTTGAAATTCCATGAAAAACATGCTATCAAATCCTCAATTTCACTTAAATCAATTCATGTATGTAGGATTTACCATAATTAGCCTTAAATTTGAAATAGGAGTTCATATGTAAAAGCCCATGCAAAATCATGCAACTTAGTAGTAATTCCATAATGAAATGACGAGAAGGCAATTTATAGCAACACCCATAAGAATTGGGTAAAACCCTAATTTACAAGTTCATGAAATCAAAATAGAGATTTGGGGTTTTGGGCACAAGGGTCAAAGGAACCCATTGTTAAATACCCACATACCTTGATTGGAGCTAACCCACTTGAAATTGAAAAGATTAGGAGACTTTGACTTGGACCTTGAGACCTTGAGCTTGAGAGAGTTCTTTTCCTTTTAGGGAGATGAATGAGGTAATGAGAAGGGACTTAGGCTAATAGGGTTAGAAGTCATGCTAATAATGGCCAAAATGACCTCACTTAGGAGTTAAAAGAGTGGGTAATGACTAAAATACCCCTGGGAAATAATTAAGAAAAGCTGATAAAAAGGGTCGGCTTCAGGAATCACGGGTCGGTTCTATGGGTTGTCGTTTGAACCACGAATCATGGTTCCCACTTGTGCTTCCGGGCCAATGATTAAGCTGCAGAAGGCAAACTATGGGTCAACATGACAGACCCATAGAGTGAATCACGAGTTGTCAACCTAACTCGTCATTTCTGAAGGACTTGGCATGTATCTGATCAGGTTCCTCGAGTCAAAAAAATGGTCCTTAGTTTAAACTAAGGGCCGTAGACTAGACTCGTGGTTCCTGGGGATCAGTCAGCCCTCAGGTATGATACCACGAGTTGACAAGACGGGCCATAGAATGAACTATGGTCCGTAGAACCAACTCGTGGTTCTCAGACCAGAGTCTGAGCCTGGCAGACTTAAACCATGGATCCATTCCATGACCCGTGGTTCAAACCATGGTCCGTGGTTTGGATCCATCTTCCTTGGGAGCTTTGAATATTTTTGAGATTTCTTAAGTTTAAAGCTGGATCGAGTTTCGGGGTGTTACATAACTTGATCAATGGGGCTTCTATTCTGGATAAATATTGCACAAAATTTCTATAGTAACTTTCCAAATCCAAAAAGCTATGAATCTCTGTAGGCGAAGTAGGTCTAGGCCATTTTGGCACCATTTCTATCTTTTTTGAATCTACCATGATTCCATCTTTGAATACAACATGCCCCAAAAATGCTACTGAGTCTAGCCAAAATTCATAGTTTGAGAACTTATCATAAAGTTTATGTTCTCGTAATGTATGTAACACAATCTTCAGATGATTCTCGTGTTCTTCCTGTCTATGAGATATATTAGGACATCATCAATAAAAACTATCACAAATTTGTCCAAGAATGTCTTAAACACTCTATTCATTAAGTCCATGAATGCAGCTTGAGCATTGGTTAATCCGAAAGGCATCACAAAGAACTCGTAATGTCTGTACCGTAATCTGAATGTGGTCTTTGAAATAACTTCCTCTTTGATGCTAAGCTAATGATAGCCAGATCGAAGATCAATATTTAAAAAGTAGATAGATCCATGTGATTGATCAAACAAGTCCTCTATACGAGGAAAAGGATATTTGTTGCATACAAATTCTTTAAGAAGCCATATTTCTTC
This sequence comes from Jaltomata sinuosa, assembly GCA_003996215.1. Classification (NCBI taxonomy): domain Eukaryota; kingdom Viridiplantae; phylum Streptophyta; class Magnoliopsida; order Solanales; family Solanaceae; genus Jaltomata; species Jaltomata sinuosa. The sequence goes on along the minus strand of QJPP01002593.1, from coordinate 119,478 downwards.
TTAACAAATAATACTGGTGCGCCCAATGGAGATATACTTGATCAGATAAAACTCTTATCTAGTATGTCCTGCAGCTACTGTTTTAGCTCCTTCATCTCTGCTGGTGCCATATAATATGGGGGTATAGATATATTGGCAAGCTGGCAGGCATCAAATAAATACTGGAGTCTATCTCTCATATAGGAAGTATTCCTGGAAAATCCTCAGGAAATACATTCGAGAATTCTTTCAACACTAGTACCTTCTCCAAGCTAAGTGTTCTCTCTCTGACATCCCTCACCATAGCTAAGAGGCCCATGCAACCTTTCTTCAGTAATCGTTGGACCTTCGTAAGAGATATAACTTTACCAACCTCTGGGACTTTGCCCCCTATTAATAAAAAAATAGGCTCATTGAGTATCTCGAATCTAACTATCTTTGCATGACAATCTACTGTAGCATAGCAAGGAGATAACCAATCCATGTCCATTAACACATCAAAGTCAATCACATTAATTACAATTAAGTAAGCTAGAGTATCCTTTCCCTAAACTATAATCTGACACTTACAATACACATATTCAACTACAAAAGAATCTCCCACAGGAGTAGCAACAAGAAAATTATGATTTAACATCTCTGGTTGTCTATCAAACTTCAAAGCAAAGTACGAGGATACATAAGAGTGTAGATCCTGGATCAATTAAAGTATGTGTATCAAATGAACAGACAGAAAGAATACATGTAACCACTGTACTCAAAGATTGAACGTCCTGTCTTGTAAGCATCACAACTCTCACTTGACCCCTACCAGTATTCCTTTATCCTTGATTTCCAGTAAGACGATCTTTGTTACTTCAACCTGAGCTTCCCATAGCTATAGTATTGGGAGTAGCCTGAGTCAGTGCAGCTAAATGACCAGAAGCCTAACTAGACTGTGAAACCAAATGAGTCCCTATTTGAGGTCCCTATTGTTATTTTCCTTGATTCCTTGCTCTTTGATTTGCAGTAAAGTCTGCACCGAAAGATCCTCCTCCGTTAGCCTTCTTACTTATACCATAAGTTGCACGTTCCTCATGACCCTTGTTTTTCATCTTCCTAGCAAGATCAACTTCCTCATAATAAGTCAGGATCTTTGCTTGTAGGGCTACTGTACTGTATAGATGACCTACTAACCCATTAACAAACCCCTAAATGCGAGATGCTTTAGTGCACACTAATTAAGGAGCATATCTAGATTGCTTACAAAATTTGGTATTATAAGTTGACACATCCACATCGGGAATCCGGATCAACCTCTCAAACTGATTTGCATATTTATGGCTCTGGCTATCAGGAAAGAAGTTATCCATGAAAAACTTATGAACTCATCGCATGTTAGTGGTGCTGCTCTAGCATGATTTCCTAGAAATATAGTCTCATACATGTGTTTGCCATGTCCTCGAGTTTGTATGCTACAAGCTCCACAGCTCTAGCACTAGAACACCCTAGCACTCGTAATGCCTTGAGTGTCCCATCCAAGAAACTTTGAGGATCAGTTGAACTATATAAACCTATGAATCTTGGTGATTTCAACTTCAGGAACTCCTGCAAGGATACCTCTTTATTCTCAAATGTGTAAGTCTGTGCAGTAGCCTGGGGCTACAACTGAATCTGTACAGGTGCAGTACTATGTTGAAAAACCTTTTTGCCTATCCATTCTATCGACTAAGCCCTGTATAACTCACTGCATGGAGATAAGTGCCTTGGTAGTACCACCCTCAGTTGATGGTGGAGGTGAACTAACACTCATTTCAGGAGTAGGCTCTCTTGAAATTCTCGTGGTGGTACTGCAATTCCGTGTGGTGCCACCAGTTGATGTGCCATGGTTTACGATACTTTTGATGCTTACAACTTGGTATTAGAGTATGTTTTTTAATATTTTTAGTGAATTTGATGTGTTTTTGAGTATTGTGCAGGAAAACAGGGTTTGAAAGCTAAGTATAGGAAAAAGACTGGAACATGGCCAAAACTGACTTCCACGACTGAACTCCATGAGCCACAAAATCATCCACGAGCTATGAAAGGGGTAACGAATGGAAAAAATAGATTATATAATAGAGACTCGAGACTATCAACTCTCATTTAATAACTTCACCTTATTCGATAATAGCTCATTTGGGATTAAAGATAAGGATTAGTAAAACATACACCAGTAGACAGACCAAGTTGCGTGGTTAAATTCTTATATCCAGGGGACCAACCATTTAGTTGAATATAACTTACTGATCTTGCATGCTAAAGCACCACAATAGATTACTAGTACAACACCTTACTGAGTTATGAAATCATGGGAAACACAATCCTAGCCACTTTTTTCATTGATCAATGACAAAATTGATACTTGTTGTGACTTGATTACTTGCAATTTACAATTATTACTTGTTACATATTTCTCCCCCTCTTGGAAATAAAATACTAATAGCACGAATAACAACTTGACCTAGATTCTAGCCATATTCCTTATGAGATCGATATTAACCTTAGTTAGGTTATATATCTGAACAACGACAGCTTTATACTTCTTTTTGGAGGTGTAATTTGGGTGTATCAAATTTTAGCGTCTTTATCGGGGAATACAGTTTAGAAATTTAGTGTTTATTTTTACTTGTAATCTTTATTTTGTTTTTTTAATTATTTTTCTTTATAAATATTTTTAATTTTAAAAAAAATAATATTTTACTACTTTTCTTGAGATGACATATGAAAAATTGTGGAGTGATAGGTGTACTTGTTCTAATAGTAATTGTGCTTTTGGTAATATGTGTTCTTGCAGAAAATTATTAGATTTATTTGGGGGTATCCATGAGAGAATGAAACGTGTGATAAGAATTCCCATAGAAAGAAGTATGGAGCTCATTCATGAGGTTGATAAGTTTGGCTTAGAAATTCACAACTTAAATGATGAGGTTAGTGTAAAGGTTGATGCGTTTGACACCCAAAAATTTAGTTATGAGTTGTGTGAGGAAAAAGATGCTTATAAATCCAACTTGAGGAGCTAAAATTGGAGGGTCAACTACTCGACCATAATTTTATAGATGTTGTCACTATTAAGAAGAGTACACTAGAGTTATGCGGGGAAAATGCCACCTTTTTGTAATGGCAAGGCCAAAAAATAGCCCAACTATTAATGGAAGGCAAAAGTTCTCTTGGCAGAAAGTATACAATACAAGAGCATGCCAACTTCTTGGCCAATTTGTAAAATACATACATATACTAATCCAAAAGAGTGCTTTCCTACAGTTCTATAAGATGTCTTTTCCATGTTTTGTTGTGTCACGCCCTGAGGTTACCCCCTAGACGTAACACAGGACTTAGAACCACAAGGATTCTAAGTTGACCCTTGTTCATAACATTCTCAAGCATATGTAAGGAAAACATAGTGGAAGCATCATAAGGAAATCCAAAATAGGAAACATAATCGTAGATAGATAATCAATAGAAGGAAATACAACTCAATGATCATCCAACAATATCTATGTATGAAAAGCCTATAGTACTAGAATAAAGAGTTGATGGGATAATACCCCAACTAACTCAACAATCTGAAAGGAAAGAAACATAAACTAGAGTAAAGTCTAGCCCTCGAACTATAAGGACTCACCCGAGCTAACTGAGAGTGGCCGGGAACTCTAGCCACGTATCTGTGAAGGAACACCTGAATCTGCATCGTCAAGGATACAACGCAATATTCATTAGTACTATGGAATGTACTAAGTATGTGAGCAATGCATAAGGTATGGTAAAACATGCTTTAAGACATGCTTACACATAATCCATGCATAATAGAGTATCAAGAGAAGAAATCGTAATGAAAAGCTAAGTATATATTCTATTTCATGTCCCATCAGTTGTTCTTATGCTCTCAGTATGCATACATGTCTCATGAATCCAACTCAGTTCATATTTCAGCCAAAAATCAATTACCATGTTAGTACTTTAACCATTCTCATGATCCTAGCCTGCATTCATGTTTTTCGAAGTTAGTTTAGTCATGTTTATAAGTTGAAACTCAGTCTTCATGCCTATTCTTCAGTTTTGATGTTCCGTTGGTTGGTACTACTGTTTTCTCTCAGATTTTCCTTACTTAGTCTTCAATCGAGGACAAATGATTCCAAGGGGGAGATATTGTAACACCCCAGAACATGGAACTAGCTTTTAAACTTAGAAACTCTAAAATTTTTGAACCTTCCAGGAATCACGAGCCGTGGACTGAACCACGAGCCATGGAATGGACTCGTGGAAATTATTCTGTAAGTCCATCCTCTTGTCTGAGGACCATGACCAGAGTCCACGAGTCATGGAACCAGACTTGAGAGTTGTCCTTTTCCCAAAAACCACTAGAGGTTTCTACGACCCTCGGATCAATCCACGAGTCATAGACCCTGCTCATGGAATCAGATTTGCATCTTGAATTTTTGGCTCAGGAACCATGACTTCAATCCATGAACTGTGGTTCCATCTATGGTCCATAGAAAGGGTCCGTGGAACCTGAAGCCGAGTCCTTCAGTGATATTTCTAGATTATTTCCTAGGGGTATTATTGTAGTTACCCACTCTTTTAACTCCTAAGTGAGGTCGTTTTTGAAAATTCTAGAAGGGGTTTTATCTCAATTAGCCTAAGTCTTATCTCAAACCCTCATTCAAATTCTAAAAAGGGAAAAGAACTCCATTCTCCAAGCTCCAAGCTACGGATTCCATCTTCAAGCCTCCATCCTTCAAGTTCTAGATTAAGACACTTTAAATTCAGGTATGTGGGTATTCAATAAGGGAATTCTTTCACCCTTATGCCCAAAATCCTGATCCTTTAAATTGGTTTTTATGAATTATCAAGTTAGGGTTCTTACCCAATCCTCATGGGTTTTTATAAATTGACATTTATTATGATTCTTCTATGAAATCTAATTCTAAATTTGCATGATTTTGAATGGATTTTTACAAGTGAATTTCTACTCATAAATTGAAGGCTAAACTTAGTCAATTTTGCATGCATGGATTGTTTTATGAAAATTGGCATATTTATTAGCATAACACCATGAATTTCAAAGCAAGTGCATGCCTAGTTCCTATTTTATGAAAGTGTATAAGATTATGAAATTAAACTAGTGTCATGCAAAGTTTAAGAGATGATCTATTATGAAAGATATGACATCCCGATGTTCTATCAATGTTCATGAACTATTTTTTCAGAAAAAGTAAGGTTTGTGAGTAGTATGAAGATCTGAGTTGTGAACATGATTATGAACAAGTTTTGACATCTAGATATATCACATGTATGTGAGAACTATGATATATTTTTGGAGTAGTATTAAGCACCAAGCGATGGGGGTTCTTGATAACCCAAGTCCAGAACTACGTTGCCACCATAGGTTATGTATCGCCCAATGGGCTTATGAAAGTGGTTCCATGCTATGACATGTATGGTGCCCTGTGACTTGGAAGGTACAGGGTAGATTTGTCACTTAGGGTTATATAGTTGGATTCCATGTTGCTCACATGGTCTATTTTTGTTTAAAGAATCTCCCGTATGAATATTTTCAAGAGATAAAGTTATATGATATCTTATTTTTGAAGTTTGACTTCTATTTCATGTCTTATACTTAAACTACGATATCTACTTATAACCTCTCTTATTTTGCATGCACCCAGTTTTAAGTATGTTTTCAAGCATGTTTTTTTCATGATTTTGCATAAGCTCGCATACTCAATACATTCCATAGTACTGACCGCATACCTCTTTATGCTGCATCCTATTATGATGTAGATTATGTGGCCCGCTCCCAGACTCTCGACTAGTAGATCAGTATCACATCAAGCCAGATTGGTGAGTCCTCCTCATTCGAGGGCTTGGAGTTTAACTTCATTTTAGTACTTTGTTCCTTTTATTCAGTTTCAGTATTTAGAGCTAGCTTGGGGCTTATCCAGTAGCTCATCAGTAATAGAGGCTTTCAGAACATAGAGTCAGATATTTGGTTGTATTCAAATTATCAATCTTAGACTTATATTTGTACAACAGATTAAGTTGCTCATTACATCAGTTAAGCTTCCCCTCTATATGTTTATGTTCAGTTCTTAAGTCATGCTAATGTAAAAGGGTTAGCTTGAGATCACTTTTGGTCTCGGGTCCCGTGTTACATCCATGGGGTAGGCTCGGGGCGTGACAATGACTTTAAGTGTGTGGTGGGTATTCTTCTGATATTTGTGAGTTAAAGGGTGAGTATGAATAAGGATGATTTATATCACTTCACTCGTATTCAAGATAAAATTCATATAACTATTCTATCGCTCTTGTAATTAAAAATAATCTAGTATCTTAGAATTTTAAATTACACAAGTAAAACTCTAGAACGATGATTATTTTTTCAAACACATGATAGAATGCATGAAAATATAGATTTGACGTCCTTTATCGAATGATTTTTTTTTTATAGTTTTTAAGATTCTGTTATTGGGGAAAAAATGCCACCTTTTGGTAATGGCAAGGGGAAAAATAGTGAAACTATTAACGGAGGGAAAAAGTGCTCCTTGGCAGAAAGTATTCAATACAAGAGCATGACAAATTCTTGGCCAATTTGTAAAATTCATACATATACTAAGCCAGAAGAGTGCTTTCCAATAATTCTATAATATGCCTTTTCCATGTTTTGTTGTCAAAAGACCTATATATTTACAAATGCTAATAGAGCACCATTAAGAGTTACTTACAAGTTAAATTTTACCGTAGTGCCAAAAGCATTTCAACTTTATCTAAAAAACTGACAACTCATAGACACCGATATTATCACTTGTAGAATTGTCTGCAAGAGATCCAATACACCATCGCTTTTTCAATTTAAGCATATCAGTATCTTTCTAATCCGCCGAGTGTTTAGCAGTTGACACGATTTTGTTGTATTTAGGTGCGACAATGGTTCTTTGATACTTCACTTGGATACATCAGTTAAACTTGGGCTTATGAATGAATTTAACTCTTTCTTTCCCTTAACTTCAAACTTCAATCTCTTGAAATCCTCACATTCTTCCTTCGAATCTTTAATAATATGTTCTCTCCTATTGTTGAAGTAAAAAAACACCTTGGGGAATCAGGCCATGAACAACATTAAAACGAAAAAGAGAAGGGAAACCCAGTGCACTTAAGCTCCCGCTATGCACGGGGTCTGGGAAAGGGCTGGACACAAGGGCGTCTCAATAATATTAGTGAACTAAACCCAAATTTTAATAAGAGGTCTTAAATATATATACACATATACACACAATAATAATAATAATTTAGGGTTTTCCTTTTTTGTTCTTACAGATACTATTTTTAGTGTAGTATTCTTTAAAGACTAAAACATTTAACTTCACATAGTAATTGTCACACCTCAAGAATTCTCCCTGGACATAACACGAGACCTGAGATCACAAGTGATCCCAAGCTAACCCTTGGTATTAGCATGACTATAAACATGAACATAAACATATAGAGTGGAAGCTTAACTGATGTAATGAGCAACTTAATCTGTTGTATAAATATATGTCTAAGAATGATAATCTGAATTAAGCTGATATCTGACTCTATGTATGAAAGCCTCTACTACTGAAGAGCTGCTAGGACAGGTCCCCAACTAACTATAAATACTGAAAATTGAATGAAAGAACTAAAATACTAGAATAAAATTAAACTCCAAGTCCTCGAATGAGGAGGACTCACCAAGCTGGCTGGACGTGCTACTGATCTACTAGCCATGAGTCTGGGAGCGAGCTACTAAATCTACATAATGATAGGATGTAACACAATGAGGTATGCGGTCAGTACTATGGAATGTACTGAGTATGTGAGATATGCTTATGTCAGGATAAAATAAACTTGAAAGCATTCTTATGTCACACCCCGAGGCTACCCCCTAGGCGTAACACGGGACCCAGATCACAAGTGACCCAAGTTAACCCTTGTTCATAGCATAGTCATACATTCATAAGAAAATATAGCAGAAGCATACTAAGTGAAGATAGGCAACCATGACTAAATAAGTACAAGACCCCAACTAACTAGAGATTCTGAAAGAAAGATAAACAAAATTACTAGACTAATGCTAGTCCTCGAAGGATGAGGACTCACCAACCACTATCTGGATATCTAGCATCGTCAAGCCACGAGCCTAAGAGAGAGAACTTGAATCTGCATCATCAAGGGGATGTAGCGTAAGATGTGCATCAGTACTATAGGATGTATAGAGTATATGAGATATGCAAAATCTATAGTGAACATGCTAGATATGCTATAGAAAACTGATATCATGCTAAAACAGTAAAACTGTAATGTAAGTGACTCAATGCAATATCATAAGTTAAAACATAATCATAAGTAGTAAGTATGAAATCTAAGCAAGAATAAAATACATTTTAAAAGCTTAAACTATTTTTGTGGGAGGTTCTCTTAACTGACATAGAGGGAACCATCTTTCTTTCGAATGAATAAGACTGGAGCACCCCATGGAGAGATGCTGGGTCGGATAAAACCCTTATAAAGAAGGTCTTTCAACTGGTCCTTAAATTCTTTAAGCTCCATGGGATCCATTCTATAGGGAGGAATACAGATAGGATGTGTATCTAGAAGAAGATCTATTCCAAAGTTGATCTCCCACTCGGGAGAGACTCCGAGAAAATCTTTGGGAAACATTTCTGGAAACTCATTCACAATAGAAACTGACTGGAGATATGAGGTTTCAGACTCCGTGTCCACAACCTGAACTATATGATAGAAATAACCCTTAAAAATCATCTTCCTAGCCTTGAGATAAGATATGAAATGTTCCTTTGAGGATGGAGGACTACCCTGCCACTATAAGACAGGTTCATTTGGAAACTTGAACCTAACTACTCGTGTACAATAATCAACTGAGGCATAACATACATACAACCAATACATACCAAGAATAACATCAAAATCAATCACCTCCAACTCTATTAGATACGGTGAACTGACTCTATGAAGGACTAAGATAGGGCAATTTCGGTAGATGCTTTTGGCTAGGACTGACTCACCAATAGGAGTAGAAACACCAAAGGGTTCTAAATGCTGTTCAGGGAAAATTTCAAACTTGTAAGCAACATAAGATGTCACAAAAGATAAGAGGGCACCAGGATCAAATAAAGCATACACATCGAGAGAGAATACTTTAAACATACTAGTAACAATATCCAGTGAACTCTACTGATCCTGAGGAGATTCTGGCGCTGACTACCAAAACTAGAAGTAGTGCCCTGTTGGGCCGGTCAACCTCCTGGAGCTGGCTGAGCATACTGAGTCCAACTACCTCCCTGACCCTTATTAGCTAAAGAGAAATCCTTAATCCTGTGTACAACCTATCCACACCCAAAACATCCCTCTTTACCAGCCAATCACTCTCCGGGGTGACTTCTACCACATTTATTGCAAGAAGGGTAAGGGGTCCCCTTTGCAACACTCCCCTGTGAATAGGAACTAGATCCTTTACCAGTCTGATATTGATGAGTCCTGTGGGCCTGGGTAGGAGCACTAGCTAAAGAATGAATGGGTCCTAATGATTTTTCTGAAATGAAGAGTGATGTCCACCACTGAACCTCTGATGGCCAAAAACTTGAACTCTCTGATATAACTTTCTTGTTCTCCCTTGACTTTTACCTCAACTTGTCTCCCTCAATCTGATGGGCATGAGTCATAAGTCATGAAATATCCATGTCGCCAAAAAGCATCGCGGACCACACTCTTTTTTTACCAAATTTGATACTCCATAAATGTACTTACTCATCTCATCCCATGGGTCAGCCACCATGGAAGGAGCATACTTAGAAAGTTGGGTGAAATTTAATCCATACTCTTGAAGCGACATAGAACCTTGCCTCATATTTATGAACTCTTTGACCATAGCTTGCCTCAACTCCCTCGTGAAAAATAGGTTAAGAAAAGCCCTCTCAAAGCATTCCCAAGACATATGGGCCACATCTCTAGCCAAACATCTTTCCATTGAGTGAAATAAATATGATCCACGTCCTTGAGTTAGTAGGAAGCTAGCTCAATACCATCAACACCACCCACTTGCATTACACCAAAGACCTTCTTTACCGCATCCAAGAAGTTTTGCGTACCCTCACTAACTTTTAAACCCCAGAACTCAGGTGGGTTCATGCGAATAAAATCTTGGACTCGGGCCACTACTCTTGTAACACCCTGGAAACTTATTCAGCTGTTAAACTCAGATTCTCAGAATTTTTTTAGCTTTTCAGGGTTTACCGGTCCAAACCACGGACCGTAGTCTGAACCACGGGTCGTGGAATAGAGTTGTGGTTTAAGTCTGCCAGGTTCAGGCTCTGGTATGAGAACCACAAGTTGGTTCTATGAACCGTAGTTCAGTCTATGATCCATCCTGTCAACTCGTGGTACCAAACCTAAGGACTGACTGATTCTCAGGAATCACGAGTCAAGTCTATGGACATTAGTTTGAACTACAGACCATCCTATTGACACGTGGAACCTGATCAGAGACCTGCCTAGTACCTCAAAAATGACGGGTTGGGTTTACGGGCCGTAATATTTTCTACGGTCTATCCTGTTGACCCATAGTTTGGCTTCTGCAGCCTGTTCCTTTGGCCAGGAATCACGAATGGAAACCACGAGCCGTGGTTTAGTCTATGACTCATGGAACCCATCCGTGGTCCCTGAAAGTCATCTTTTCCAGCTTCTTCCTAATTATGTCCCAGGGGTATTTTACTCATTTCCTACCCTTTTAACCCCTAAGTGAGGTCGTTTTGGCCAATCTTAGCATGATTTCTAAACCTATTAGCCTAAGTCCCTTCTCATTACCTCATTCATCTTCTAAAAAGGGAAAAGAACCTGTCCAAAGCTCCAAGTTCAAGTCTCCTTTTCTTTTCAATTTCAAGTGGGTTAGCTTCAATCAAGGTATGTGGGTAATCAACAATGGGTTTCTTCCACCCTTGTGCCTAAAACCCTAATTTTGATTTTGATTTCATGGACCTTTAAATTAGGGTTCTTACCCAATTTTTATGGGTTTTGCTATAAATTGCCTTCTCATGATTTTATTATGAAATTACTACTAAATTGCATGATTTTGCATGGGTTTTTACATATGAACTCCTATTTCAAATTGAAGGCTAATTATGACAAATTCTACATGCATAATTTAATTCAAGTAAATTGGGTATTTGATAGCATATTTTCATGAATTTCAAGCAAGTACATGCCTAGTTTCTATATTTTATGAAAGTATATGTTATTATGAAATTGAACTAGTGTTATGAAAGTTTTCAAGTTATGAACTACTATGCAAGACAAGACACCCGATGTGCCATCAATGCTTATGAATCATTTTCTAAACCAAGGTTCGTGAGTAGTATGAAGATCCGGAGTATGAACATATTTATGAACAAGTTTTGACATCTTGATATGTCACATGTATGTGAGCCTCATGTTATATGTTTTGGGAGTAGTATTTAGCACCGAGTGATGAGGGTTCTAGATAACCCAAGTCCAAAACTGCGTTGCCACCGCAGCTTGCCCTCTGTGGCTTATGAAAGGATCCTTATAAACATGGTTCTAATATTGGACGGTTAGGAAAACATTTTTCAGTGTAGGTGCATGACACTGGACTCCATGTAGCTCATCATGGTTTTTGTCGGTTAAGAGAAACTCCCACACGGTTATTTTCAAGATATGAAGTTATATGATACTTTACTTTGAATCTTGACTTTACTTCATGTTTTATGTCATATATCTTGATAATTTCTTATGTTACCTCTTTTTACGAACAAGATCATCTTAAGAATATTTTAAGTATGTTTTTATCATGATCATCCATATCTCACATACTCAGTACATCCTATAGTACTGATGCATACTTTGCTCTGCATCCTCTTGATGATGCAGATTCAGGTTCCCTCCCTCAGGAACATGTCCAGAGACTACAGGCCATTCCAGTCAGTGTTCGTGAGTCCTCATTGTTCGAGGGCTAGTTATGATTCTAGCTAGTTTTTGGTTATTTATTTCTGTACCTTGAGTTAGCTAGGGTCTTGTCCTAGCAACTTCTTATGCCATGTGCAGAGGCTTTTCATACATAGAAAATATTTGAGTCTCCTGTTTCATATTGTGTTTCATCTTGATTTATCACTTATGTGTTGCGTTGCCTAACTTTCTATTTATTCTTCCACCTTGTTTCCTTTATGAATGACTGAGTATGCTATGACCAAGGGTTAGTCTAGGGCAATTGTTCCTCATATCCCGTGTTACATCTAGGGGGTAGCCTCGGAGTGTGACAAACTTGGTATAAGAGCCTCAGGTTCAAGAGTTCTAGGATGTCTAAAAGCTGCATCGAGTAGAGTATCTTTCAAATGTGTGAAGTGCACCACACTTATGAGAGGGAAGCTATGAGATGTCATAGAAAAGATCCACTTCTTTCATAATTATATCATGCAATAGAGTTTAACATTAACATCCCTCTAATCCTTTCCTTGTACATTTCAAATTATGCCTCGACGTGCTATGCCTCACCGAGCCAATCGAAATGCTGCTCCTCCAGTTCCGGCCCCCGAGGTCATGAATGAGGAATTCAGGAATGCCATCCATATGCTATCCCAAACCTTGGCCGCTCAGGCCAACCAACCGGCTCCTATACCTGTCCACTCTCAAGGTGGGGTAGCGGCCCGAGTTCATGACTTTATCCGTATAAACCCACAGGAGTTATGGGGTTTGAAAGTGAATGAAGATCCACTAAACATTATTGATGAAGTGAAGAAAGTTTTTGATGTGATTCAAGTGGATGGTGGTTATAGTGTCGAGATGGCATCCTATCAACTCAAGGATGTAACTCATATCTGGTTCATGCAATGGAAGGAAGCTATAGCTAGGGACGTGGTCCCTATGACTTGGGAGTGTTTCAAGGGGGATTTCCTCGACCAATTATTTCCCCAAGAGTTGAGGCAAGCTAAGGCCAAGGAATTTGTGAACTTGAGGTAGGGATCAATATCAATCCAGGAGTACAGTTTGAAGTTCACTCAGTTGTCTAGTTATGCCCCCTCTATGGTAGCGAACATGTATGATCAGATGAGTAAGTTTATCTATGGTATTTCTGATATGGTGAAGAAGAAGTGTAGGTCCGCTATGCTATTGAGTGATATGAATATTTCCATACTCGTGACCCATGCTCACCAGATCGAGAGAGACAAGCTTAGGGAGATGGCAAGAGAGAATAAGAGAGTTAGATCTGAGGGTTCAGGTTATGGCAATCAGAGGTCCGGTTGTAGACATCGCTCCTTATTTTAGAAGAAGTCATCGGGACCCGTTCATTCTTCTGCTAGTGCTCCTACCCAGGCCTCCAAGCCTCGTCATGACCAGAATAGTAAGGGATCTGGTTCCTATTTGTAGTCTCATGTGAGTGTTTCTAAGGGATCTTCACATCCTATTTGCAGCAAATGTGGGAAGAGTCACTTGGGAGAGTGTCATTTGGGCACGGGTGCATAATTTAGGTGTGGACAGGCTAGACACATCATTATAGATTGCCCTTCGCTAAGAAGGGGTAGGGAGGTAGTAGGGCTCAGTCTGCTCCAGCAGCCCCAGGAGGTCGACCAGGCCAGCAGGGCATAACTTTTAGTTCTGGTGGTCAATGTCAGAACCGCCTTTATTCCATGTCCTCTCGTCAGGACTAGGAGAGTTCCCCGGACATTGTCACTGGTATGTTGAAAGTCTTCTTTCTTGATTGTATGCTTTGTTGGGCCTCGGTGCATCCCTATCTTTGTGACCCCTTATGTAGCATGCAAATTTGAAATTTGTCCTGAATCACTTTTAGAACCCTTTTGTGTGTCTACTCCTATTGGTGAGTCAGTCCTAGCTAAAAGAATCTATCAAAATTGCCCTATCTCAGTCCTTCACAGAGTCACATCAGTGGATCTAGTAGAGTTGGAAATGACTTATTTTGTGTTATTCTTGGTATGGATTGGTTGTATGCTTGTTATGCTTTGGTTTATTGTCATACTCGAGTTGTCAGTTTTAAGTTTCCAAATTAACCTATCTTAGAGTGGCAAGGTAGTCCCCCATCCTCGAAAGGTTGTTTCATATCTTATCTTAAGGCTAGGAAGATGATTTTAAAGGGTTATGTTTATCATATAGTTTGGGTTATGGACATGGAGTACGAAACCCCATCTCTTCAGTTTGTTCCTGTTGTGAATGAGTTCCCAGAAGTATTTCCTGAAGATTTGTCCTGATTCCCTCTCGAATGGGAGATCGACTTTGGAATAGATCTTCTTTCTGATATGAATCCTACTCTATTCCTCCCTATAGAATGGCTCCCGTGTAACTTAAAGATTTAAAGGATCAGTTGAAGGATCTTCTTAATAGGGGTTTCATTAGGCCTAGCATTTCTCCATAGAGTGCCCCAATTTTATTTGTGCGTAAGAAGGATGGTTCTCTTAGAATGTGTATTGACTACTGTTAGTTAAACAAGTTAGTTAAACAAGGTCACAATTAAGAATAAGTATCCCATTCCTAAGATTGATAACTTGTTCGATCAACTTTAGGGTGATAGTTTCTTCTCCAAGATTAATCTTAGATGTGGTTATCATCATCTTTAGGTTCGAGAGTGTGATATTCCAAAGATAGCCTTCAGGACTCGGTATTGTCATTATGAATTCGTTGTTATGTCTTTTGGTCTAACGAATGCTCCTGCAACCTTTATGGATTTGATGAACCGTGTGTTCAAACAGTATTTGGATATGTTTGTGATTGTTTTCATTGATGATATCCTTATCTACTCTCGGAGTGAGGAGGAGCATGCAGGCCATTTGAGAGTTGTGTTGCAAATTCTCAAGGATTGGCATTTGTTTGCTAAGTTTAGAAGTGTGAGTTTTGGATACAGTCTATTGCTTTTCTGGATCATATTATGACTAGAGATGGTATTTGAGTTGATTCTCAAAAGATTGAGGTAGTAAAGAACTGGCCTAGACCCACTTCCCCATCCAATATTAGGAGCTTTTTGGGTTTGGATGGTTAATACAAGAGATTTGTGAAAGGATTTTCTTCCATTTCTGCCCCATTGACTCAGTTGACTCAGAAGAAGGTAAAATTTCAGTGGTCCGATCAATGTGAGAAGAATTTTCAGGAATTGAAGACTAGGTTGACCACAACTCCAGTGTTGGCTATATTCGAGGGCCTAGATGACTTTGTTGTGTATTGTGATGCTTCTAAAATTGGTTTGGGTTGTGTATTGATGCAGCATGGTAAAGTGATTGCTTATGGTTCGAGACAGCTTAAGACTCATGAGAAAAACTACCCTATTCATGATCTTGAGTTAGCAGCCGTGGTCTTTGCCTTTAAGATTTGGAGTTACTACTTATATGGTGTTCACATGGATGTATTCACCAATCATAAGAGTCTTCAGTATATGTTCACTCAGAAGGAATTGAATCTTCGTCAAAGAAGATGGCTTGAGCTTCTTATGGCTTGAGCTTCTTAAGGATTATGACATGAGTGTGCTTTACCATCTGGGTAAGGCCAATATTGTGGCAGATGCACTTAGTAGATTGTCTATGGGTAGTGTGTCTTCAGTCGAAGATGGGAAGAAGGAATTGGTTAAAGAGGTTCATAGGCTTGCTCAGTTGGGAGTTTGCCTTATGGACTCGACCGAAGGCGGTGTCATTATTCAGAATAGTTTTGAATCATCTTTGGTGGCTGAAGTGAAAGCAAAGCAAGACAGTGATCCTATTTTGCTTCCGCTAAAGGGTGCAGTCCATCAACAAAGGGTCGAGGTTTTCTCTCAAGGGGGAGATGGTGTTCTTCGTTATTAGGGCCGACTGTGTCTGCCAAATGTAGATGGGTTGAGACAACATATTCTGATAGAGGCTCACAGTTCCAGATATTCTATTCACCCTGGTGCCACCAAGATGTACCGTGATATATGAGAAGTCTATTGGTGGAATTGTATGAAGAGGGACATAGCCGATTTTGTGCCTAAGTGTCCCAACTGCCACCAAGTGAAGGTATAGCATCAGCGATCGGGTGGCATGATTCAGGATATTGACCTTTCTACTTAGAAGTGGGAAGCTATCAATATGGACTTCATCACTGGGTTGCCTCGTACTCGAAGGAAACATGATTCTATTTGGGTGATTTTCGACCGAATGACTAATTCATCCCACTTCTTGGCCGTTAAGACTACCTATTCAGCAGAGGATTATGCCAGACTCTACATTCAGGAGATAGTCCGATTTCAAGATGTTACTTTGTCTATCATTTCAGATAGGGGTACTCAGTTTACATTCCAATTTTGGAGATCGTTTCAGAGAGGTCTTGGTACTCAGGTGCAGCTTAGCATAACTTTTCACCCTCAGACGGATGGCCAGGTAGAGCATACTATTCAAACTTTAGATGATATGTTGAGAGCTTGTGTGATTAATTTTAAAGGTAATTGGGATGATCACTTACCTCTTATTGAGTTTTCCTACAACAACAACTTTCATTCTATCATCCAGATGGCTCTTTATGAGTAACTTTATAGTCGGACGTGTAGGTCTCTTATTGGTTGGTTTGAGGTAGGTGAGGCAGCTTTGTTTGTTCCAGATTCGGTTCATGAGACTATGGAGAAGGTTCAACTTATTAAGGAGAGGTTTAAGACCACTCAGAGTCGACAGAAATCATATGCAGATGTGAGGAGAAGAGAATTGGAATTTGAGGTTGATGATTGGGTTTTTTTTGAAGGTGTCGCCAATGAAGGGTGTGATGAGATTTGGCAAGAAAGGAAAGCTTAGTCCCCATTTTGTAGGTCCTTATAGGATTCTGAGGAGAGTTTGTAGCATTGCGTATGAGTTGGATTTGCCAACAGAATTAAGAGCGGTTCATCCGGTTTTCCATATTTCCTTGTTGAAGAAGTGTGTTGGTGATTCAACATTGATTGTTCCTTTGGATGATGTGGGTGTGAAGGATAGTCTCACCTATGAGGAGGTTCCCATAGAGATCCTTGATCGTCAGATTCAGAGGTTGAGGAATAAACAAATCGCTTCGATAAAAGTCCTTTAGAGAAATCAGCTTGTTGAGGGAGCTACTTGGGAAGTAAAATCAGCCATGAAAGCCAAGTACCCTAATCTCTTTCCTTTCGACCCCGTTTCCACTTGAGGTAATAGTTCCCCCATTAATATGTCTATTCCACTCTATTCTATTAGTTTCCCTCACGATCTTAGTATGCATACATATTTTTCAAAGTTGATTCAGTCATGTTTTAAGTTACAAGCTCAGTTATCATGTTTTTCTTCAGATTTTATGTATCGTTGATTGGTTGGGATGTTTCCTCTTTAATTTTCCCTTGTTTAGTCTTTATTCGAGGACGAATGATCCCAATGGGGAGATATTGTAACACTCAGGAAACTTATGCAGCTGTTAAATTCAGAATCTCAGATTTTTCTTAGCTTTTCAGGGTTTACGGGTCCAAACCACGGATCGTGGTCTGAACCACGGGTCGTGTAATGGATTCACGGTTTAAGTCTTCCAGGTTCAGGATCTGGTCTGAGAACTACGAGTTGGTTCTATGGACCATAGTGTAGTCTACGGTCCATCCTGTTAACTCGTAGTAGCAGACCTGAGGACTGACTGATTCTCAGGAACCATGAGTCAAGTCTACGGACCATAGTTTGAACTATGGACCATCCTATTTACTCGTGGAACCTGATCAGAGACCTTCCTAGTACCTTAGAAATTATGGGTTGGGTTTACAGACTGTAATCTTTTCTACGGTCCATCCTGTTGACCCATAGTTTGGCTTCTGCAGCCTGTTCCCTTGGCCTGGAATCACGAATGGAAACCACAAGCGGTGGTTTGGTCTACGACTCGTGGAACCCATCCGTGGTCCCTGAAAGTCAACTTTTTCTAGCTTCTTTCTAATTATGTCCCAGGGGTATTTTAGTCATTTCCCACCCTTTTAACCCCTAAGTGAGGTCATTTTGGACATTCTTAGCATGATTTCTAAACCTATTAGCCTAAGTCCCTTCTCATTACCTCATTCATCTTCCAAAAAGGGAAAAGAACCAGTCCAAAGCTCCAAGTTCAAGTCTCCTTTTCTTTTCAATTTCAAGAGGGTTAGCTTCAATCAAAGTATGTGGGTAATCAATAATGGGTTCCTTCCACCCTTGTGCACAAAACCCTTAATTTTTATTTTGATTTCATGAACCTTTAAATTAGGGTTCATACCCAATTCTTATGGGTTTTGCTATAAATTGCCTTCTCATGATTTTATTATGAAATTACTACTAAATTGCATGATTTTGCATGAGTTTTTACATATGAACTCCTATTTCAAATCGAAGGCTAATTATGACAAATTCTACATGTATAATTTGATTCAAGTAAATTGGGTATTTGATAGCATGTTTTCATAAATTTCAAGCAAGTGCATGCCTAGTTCCTATGTTTTATGAAAGTATATGTTATTATGAAATTGAACTAGTTCCATGCAAGTTTTCAAGTTGTGAATTATTATGCAAGACAAGACACCCGATGTGCCATCAATGCTCATGAATCATTTTCTAAACCAAGGTTCGTGAGTAGTATGAAGATCTGGGGTATGGTCATGTTTATGAAAAAGTTTCGACATCCAGATATGTCACACGTATGGGAGCCACATGTTATATATTTTGGCAGTAGTATTTAGCACCCGGTAATGGGCGTTCTAGATAACCCATGTCCAAAACTACATTACCACCGTAGGTTGCCCCCTGTGGCTTATGAAAGGATCCTTATGAACATGGTTCTAACATTGGCCGATTAGGATAACCTTTTTCAGTGTTAGTGCATGACACTGGACTCCATGTAGCTCTGCATGGTTTATGTCGGTTAGGAGAAACTCCCACATGATTATTTTCAAGATATGAAGTTATATGATACCTTACTTTGAATCTCGACTTTACTTCATGTTTTATGTCTTATATCTTGATAATTTCTTATGTTACCTCTTTTTACGAACGATCTCATCTTAAGCATGTTTTAAGTATGTTTTTATCATGATCATGCATATATCACATACTCGGTACATCCTATAGTACTGACGCATACTTTGGGCTGCATCCTCTTGATGATGTAGATTCAGGTTTCCTCCCTCAGGCAAGTGGCTATAGATCGCAGGTCATTTCAGTCAGTGTTGGTGAGTCCTTATTGTTCGAGATCTAGTTATAATTCTAGAAAGTTTTTGGTTGTTTACTTCCGTACCTTGAGTTAGCTAGGGTCTTGTCCTAGCAACTCCTTATGTCATATGTAGAGGCTTTTCAGACATAGACAGTATTCGAGTCTCCTATTTCAGATTGTGTTTTATTTTGATTTATCATTTATGTGTTGGGTTGCTTAACTTTCTATTTATGCTTCCGCCTTGTTTCCTTTATGATTGACTGAGTATGCTATGACAAAGGGTTAGTCTAGGGCACTCATGCCTTGGATCCCATGTTACATCTAGGGGGTAGCCTCGGAGCATGACAACTCCACCTTGGTGGTGGATGGGAATAGGAGCCTTCTGATTGGCCTGAGTAGCCATAGTCTAAGCTAGCATGTGAATGGAATTTCTGAATTCCATATTTGTGACCTCAGGGTCTGGAATCGGAGGGTCAACATTTCGAGCGGCTCGGCGAGGCATGGCACAGCAAGGAGGCATAATCTGAAATGCATAAAGAATGGATTAGAGGGTTAATAGAGTTAAACTCTATCACACGATATTGATCATGAAAGAAGTGAAGTTATTCCTAAGACACCTCGTAGCTTCTCTCTCATAAGTGTGGCGCGCTTCACACACATGAAAGAGACTCTATTCTTTGCGGCTTTCAGACACCCTAGGACTCTTGAACCTGAGGCTCTGATACCATGCTTGTCATGCCCCGAGGCTACCCCCTAGGCGTAACATGGGACCCAGGACCACAAGTGCCCCAAGTTAACCCTTGGTCATAGCATACTCAGATATTCATAAGGAAACATAGTGGAAGCATACTAAGTGAAGACAGGCAACCATTATTAAATAAGAACAAAGTCTAAGAAGTATCAAATCTAAACACGGAATACTAGTCTAGTTATGTCTTAAGCCTCTATACTGTCATAAGAGTTGATGGGACAAGACCCCAAATAACTCAAGAATCTGAAAGAAAGATAAACAAAATAACTAGACTAATGCTAGTCCTCGAAGGATGAGGACTCACCAACCACTATCTGGATAATCCTGAGAGAGAGAGCCTGAATCTGCATCATAAAGAATGCAGCGTAAGATATCCGTCAGAACTATAGGATGTACTGAGTATATGAGATATGAAAAATCTATAGTGAACATGTTAGATATGCTATAGAAAACTGATATCATGCTAAAACAGTAAAACTATAATGTAAGTGACTCAATGCAATATCATAAGGTAAAACATAATCATAAATAGTAAGTCTTAAATTTGAGCAAAGGAAAATACATATTAAAAGCTGAAACTATTTCTGTGTGAGGTTCTCATAACCGACATAGACCATGTGAGCTACAGGGAATAGGATGTATCCGCCCCATCGAGAGGGCCCAACATACCTTGCCAGGGTATAAAGGCATATCTATGACATGATCACTAATTCTAATGCCCAACAGATGGGACTTATGAACCTACAAGGGAACGTAATTCTGGGACTAAGGGTACTCTCACCCCATCCAACTCAGTGCTAAATACTACTCCCAAAAACATACAGATAAAAATATCTTGTACCTGAACCGGTGGCTCACTTTTTCTAAGTAATGGGGAAGAGAACCGAAACGTGCCACTGAAAGACTCTACTGAGACAAAGATGGGCTTTCAAGAACGTAGAGGAGGTAGGATGGACAGTTGGTCAGATCTAGTATGGATCGTACATGGACGGTAGGTGGAGTCGGCGGCTCTCCCAGGGTTCACTCATCTGAGATCTCTGGGGAAGAGGATCAAGTTGTCATATAATACTGGGGAATATTTGATGCCAAATCTATTTGAAAAGCATAAGGGTATATCTAATACCATGCAATTCACTTAGCTTAGGTAGACATATCTAGATGCCCAACCTTTTCATAAAACATAGGGACATATCTAATGTCGTGTAATTCATACTTAAAAATCCTTAAAACTTAGCATAGCTATAATTCAAAACATAATTTTCTTTCTAAATTCATAACTTGAAGAATTAGGCATGCACTTTCATAAATACATAAGGCCATGTTATTTAAACATGCCAATTTTTACTTAAAATCATGTAATTCAATAGAATCATGCTAGAAATCATCTTTAATGCATGGGCTTTTGAAATCAATTAAGGAATCTCAAATAAATCATAGATAAGTAATGAGAAACCATGAATTGATGCTTTAAAACTTAATTCATAAATTTTCCCCAATTTGGGTAAGAACCCTAATTTTCACAATTTCATAAATCAAAGTAAAACATGGGGTTGATGGGCATAAGGGTGAAGGGAATCCCTTATTGAATACCCACATAATTTCTTGAATCTTGTTTGATCTAAGATGAAAAGAAATGGAGGCTTGAACTTGGAGCTTGAGACTTGGAGCTTGAAGGAGTTCTTTTCCTCTTTTCGTAGATGAATGAGGAATAATGAAAGACTTGGGTAATAAGAGTAGAAACCCTACTAAAAGTGGCCAAAATGACCTCACTTAAGAGTTAAAAGGGTGGGTAATTATAGAAATACCCCTGGGATTTAATTAAGAAAAACTGATAAAAGACTTAGCTTCAGAGACCACGAGTCAGTCTATTGACCATCAATTAAAATGATGAACCGTCAACTGATTCGTGGTTCCAGGTGCTACTTTTGGGAGCTTGCTGGAACTCAACTACATGAGTCACTCTATGGTTCGTGATTCAGAATGATGGACCATCTAGTTGACTCGTGGTCCTGGATTAGGGGCTTGAGGATCCTCTGATCCTCAGGGATTACAGATAGAAGGATGACCCATAGATCAAAAGGACGGGTCATCAACCAACTCATCATTCCCAGTACCCTTCACGGGGGTCCTCTGGAACTAGAACCATAAGTCCACAAGATAGGCCGTGGTTCTAAACCATCAACCATCGAGTGACTCATAGACTGAGCGAAGAACATAACCTAGAAGCAGACCACGGATCATACTATTGGTCGTGGTCCAGGAATACGGTCCATGATCTCTAGGAACTTTACAATTTCACAAAAATCAGGTTTAACAGCTGAATCAAATTCCAGGGTGTTACAACTTTAAAACTGAGATCATGCAATAGTAGTAAAAACTGTAGTACAATGACTTAAAGCAATATCATAAGCTAAAAACATGTTATATAACTATTAGTCATAAAGTAGTATGTTTGAACTTGAAAGCTAAAAGTCATGTGCACTTATTAAGCTTGAAGTCATTTTAGGGGGGAGTTTTTTACAACTGGCATAGACCATGTGAGCTACGTGGAATCCAAATTCGTAACCCTAGTTGGCAGAGTTGCCCTTTACATTTCTGAGGTATAAGACCATGTTTAGAGTGGAACCACTATCATGTGCCCATTGAGATAAATAACCTATGTTGACAATGTATTTCTAGACTTGGGTTATCTAGAACCCTCGTCAGCTCAGTGCTAAATAATACTCTCAAAACATACATAAAGCTCATACATATACTGTGGCATATCTATATGCCAAAACTTATTCATAATCATGGATGGCATGCCTCAATGTCATACTACTCACAAACATTGCTTTTAAGAAAACCATTCATGATCATTGATGGCACCCTTGAATGTTATAATAATCATGGGACTTTTTTTATAAGAAATATGTTCATAAGCTTTGATGGCATATCATGATGTCATACAAATCATGAAAATATAATTCTTGAAGGTATAGCGTGGCACTATTCAAAATCATAATCTTGTTAAAATTCATAACTTGAGGAACTAGGCCTACTAATTTCTTGAATACTTGAGATCATGTTATCTGAACATGTCAATTCTGCTTGAAAATATGTAGTAAGATTAAATAATGCTAAGTTTATTCTCAAATCATAGGGTTAAAAAAAACTTGTGAAACTCATGTAAAATCATGCAAAAATACTTCTTAATTCATGGGCTTTTAGAAATACTTGTAGAATCTCATATGAAATCATGCATGAAGGATTAGAGAATATATTCCAATACAAATAAATCAGTTTCATAGAAAAATTCATAATTGGGCAAGAACCCTAATTTCTCAATTTCAAAAATCAAAGTAAAATCATAGGTTTTGGGCATAGGGTGAAAGGAATCCCTTATTGAATAACCATATACCTGAACTTGAAGCTTTCTTAACTAGAACATGAATATGGAGACTTGTAGAGGAAGCCCTAGGTCTTGAAGCTTGAGAAAAAAAATCTCTTTCTCTCTTCTTGAGGTTAGATTGAAGGAATGAGGAGGAATCTAACTAAGTATTCATTAAAAACCCTCTATATAGGCCTAAAATGACTTAGTATAGGATGTTAAAGGGTGGTAAATGCTAAAATAACCCTAGGAATAGAGTCTAAAAACTGCTGAAAATTTCGTCATAGGCTTCTACATGCATAAACCATGGCCCGTGGAATGAACCATGGTCTGTGGAATGGGGGCATGCTTCCTGGGCACTTTTTAGGCCTCTGGACTGATTTCCATTAGTGGGTTTCATGACCCGTGGATCATTCCATGACCCGTGGAACCCCCTCATGATTTTCAAGCAAAAAAATCAATTACAGGTCTGATTTTCACGAGGATAAACCACAGTCCATGGTTTGATCAATGAGCCGTGGATACCTGTCGTGGTTATTGTCTGTCATTTTGATAGACATACACTTTCTAGAAAATTCTAATAACTAATTACTCTAGAATTGTATTAACGCGCGGTTAGTGGAATTGAAAAGAAGATTCAAAAACTGTTACACCCCAAAATTTGATTCAGCTTTTAAGCTTAGAAACTCTACGAAATTCTAAACTTCCAGGAATCCGGAGCCAAATCCACGAGCTGTGGATTGAACAACGAGTCATGGAAAGGACTCGTGAAACCAGTCCTACAGACCATCTTCAGGTCTGAGAACCACGAGTGAGTTTCACGGTTTGTGGATGGTTCCACAGGTCATGGAACCAACTCATGGAAATTAAACTGAGGGTAGTCAGTTCCCTAGTAAACCATGAATGGTTTCTATGACTCGTGGATGGTTCCATGATCCATACTTTTAAATCGTAGAAAGTTATCTACAACTTGAATTTTGGCTCAGAAACCACAACTCCTATCCACGAACCATGGTTGCTCCTACGGCTCGTGGAAAGGACCTGTGGAACCTAAAGCTGAGATTTTTAACATCTTTTCTCTAATTAAATCCCTGGGGTATTTCTATAACTACCCATCCTTTTAACTCATAAGTGAGGTTGTTTTGGCCACTTTTAGTAGGGTTTCTACTCCTATTAGCATAAGTCTTTCATTACTTCTCATTTATCTACCAAAAGAGGAAAAGAACTCCTTCAAGCTCTAAGTCTCAAGATCCAAGTTCAAGTCTCCATTTCTTTTCATCTTAGATCAAACAAGATTCAATAAAGTAAGTGGGTATTCAATGAGGGATTCCTTTCACCCTTATACCCAAAACCCCATATTTTACTTTGATTTATGAAATTGTGAAATTAGGGTTCTTACCCAAATTGAAAAAAAGTTATGGGGCTTCTTTTTAAGCATCAATTAATGGTATCTAATTACTTATCCATGATTTATTTGAGGTTCCTTAATTGATTTCAAAAGCCCATGCTTTAAAGATGATTTCTAGCATAATTCCATTGAATTGCATATTTTCAAGTGAAAATTGGCATGTTTAGATAACATGACCTTATGTGTTTATAAAATTGCATGCCTAATTCTTCAAGTTATGAATTTAGAAAGAAAAGTATGTTTTGGAATTATGGCTATGCTAAGTTTAAGAGTTATGATTTTGAAATGCATGACATTAGATATATCTTTATGGTTTTCAAACAGATTTGGCATTAGCTATGTCATAAGTATAAGTCAAGCTATATGTATGTATTGGGAGTAGTATTTAGCACCAAGCAACATGGGTTCTAGATAACCCAAGTCCAAAACTACGTTGCCACTATAGGTTGCCCTCTGTGGCTTATGACAGGATCCTATTAGATAAGGTTCTAACCTTGGCTGATTAGGACAATATTTTTCGGTGTGAGTGTAAGACACTGGACTCTATGCAGCTCATCATAGTTTATGTCGGTTAAAAGAAACTCCTGTATGAATGGCTTTTTAATCTTATGCTATGTTATCTCTTACCTTATTCTTCAATTATGATATTTCTTATGATTTCTCTTAATATGCATGGATTCCGTTTTAGCCATGTTTTAAGTACATTTTACTACATTTATGCATATCTCACATACTTGATACATCCTACAGTACTGACGCATATTATCGCACTGCATCCTTTAATGATGCAGATATAGGCTCCTTCCCTCAGACTCGTGGCTAGACATCACCAGATATCCAGTTTCTATTGGTGAGTCCTCATTATTCAAGGGATAGTGCTAGACTTATTTCTATTATGTATTTCTTTCAGATTTCTGAGTTAGTCAAGGTCTTGTCCCATCAACACTTTATGACATTTAAGAGGCTTCAGACATAGCTAGACTTGTATTTCATGTTTGGATTTGGTATTTCTTAGACCTTATTCTTATTTCGTTATGGTTGCCTATCTTCTTTAAGTATGCTTCTGCTATGTTCCTTTGTTTTAATCTGAGTATGCTATGACCAAGGGTTAACTTGGGGCACATATGGTTTTGGGTCCCATGTTATGCCTAGAGGGTAGTCTCGGGGCATGACAAACTTGGTATCAGAGTATCAAGTTCAAGAGTCGTACGGTGTCTTAAAGCTACATTGAGTAGAGTCTCTTTCATATTTGTGAAGTGCGCCATACTTATGAGAGGGAAGATACGAGGTGTCTTAGGAAAAATTTGCGATACGATATTATGCCTCCTCACCATTCCATTCCTTGCAGAGCTTCTTGAAATGATTACCCTTCAATTCCCAACCTCGAGGTTACTAATGAGGAGTTCAGAAATGACATTCATATGCTAGCTCAAACTATGGCTGCTCAGGCCAATTAGCAGGCTCCTATCCCTGCCCACCATCAAGGTGGAGTAGCGGCCTGAGTTAGAGATTCCATTTTCATGAACCCACCCGAGTTCTTGGGTTCAAAATTTGGTGAGGATCCGCTAAATTTTATGGATGAGATGAAAAAGATCTTGGATGTGATGCAAGTAGTTGGTGTTGCGGGTGTCGAGCTAGCTTCGTATCAACTCAAGGATATAGCTCATATTTGGTATACTCAGTGGAGGGATGCTAAGGCTAAGGACGTGGTCCCTATGATATAGGAGTGCTTCGAGAGGGATTTTCTTAATCGGTTTTTCCTTAGAAAGTCGAGGCAAGCAGAGGCCGAAGAGTTCATAAATTTGAGGCAGGGATCTATGTCAGTTCGGGAGTATGGGTTGAGGTTCACTCAGATTTCTAGGTATGCTCCTTCTATAGTGGCTGATCTGCAGGATCATATGAGTAATTACATTTATGGAGTGACAGATTTGGTGAAGAAGGAGTGCATGTTTGTTATGCTTTTGAGTGACATGAATATTTCTAGACTTATGACTCATGCTCATCAGATTAATGGAGACAAGTTGAGGTAAATGACAAGAGAGAACAAGAGGGCCAGATTAGAGGGTTCGGGTTTTAGCCATCAGAGGTCCAGAGGTGAACATCACTCTTTATTTCAGAAGAAGTCATCAGGACCCATTCATTTTTCAGCTAGTGCTCTACTCAAGCCCCCAAGCCTTTTCATGATAAGACAGGTGGAGGATCAGGTTTTTATTCACAGAGGAGTGTTGCAAAGGGGACTCCTTACCCTTCTTGCAACAAATATTGCAGAAGTCACCTTGGTGAGTGTTTAGCTGGTTCAGGTGGATGCTTTGTGTGTGGTCACGTTTGACACAAGATTGAGGATTTCCCTTCAGCTAAGAAGGGACAAGGATATAGTAGGACTCAGTCTTCCCCAGTGGCCACAGGAGGTCAATCGGTCCAGCAGGGCATCGCTTCTAGTTCTGGTGGTCAGTGCCAGCACCATCTTTAGGCCATGTCCTTCCGCCAGGACCATGAGAGTTCACTGGATGTTGTTACTGGTATATTAAAAGTTTTCTCTCTTGGTATGTATGCTTTATTGGATCCCGGTGCCTCCATATCTTTTGTGACCCCTTATGTTGCTTGCAAGTTCAAAATTTGCCCTAAAAAGATTTTAGAACCCTTTTGTGTTTCTACTCATGTTGGTAAGTCAGTCCTAGCTAAAGGAATTTACCGAAATTGCCCTATCTCAGTCCTTCATCGAGTCACTTCAGCAGATCTAGTAAAGTTTGAGATGGGTGATTTTGATATCATTCTTGGTATGGATTGGTTGTATGCATGTTATGCCTCGGTTGATTGTCGTACTCGAGTTGTTAATTTTAAGTTTCCAAATGAACCTGTCTTAGAGTGGCAAGGTAGTCCTTTATTCTCAAAGGGTCATTTCATATCTTATCTCAAGGCTAGGAAAATACTTTCTAAGGGTTATGTTTATTATATTGTTCGGGTTATGGACACGGTGTCTGAGACACTATCTCTCTAGTCAGTCCCTATCAATGAGCTTCTTGAAGTATTTCCCGAGGATTTACCTAGAGTCCCTCCCGAGCGAGAGATCGACTTTGGGATAGACCATCTCCCAGATATGCATCCTATATCTATTCCTCCTTATAGGATGGCTCCCGTAGAACTTAAGGAATTGAAGGATCGATTGAGAGACCTCCTTGATAAAGGCCTTATTCGACCCAGTATCTCTCCATGGGGTCCTCCAGTTCTATTTGTGCAAAAGAAATATGGTTCTCTCAGAATGTGTATCGACTACCGTTTTGTTGAACAAGTTCACAATCAAGAATAAATATCCCATTCCTAGAATTGATGACTTGTTTGATCAGCTTCAGAGTGCTAGTTACTTCTCAAAGATTGACCATAAATCCGGTTATCATCAGCTCCGTGTTCGAGAGTGTGACATTCTGAAAACAGCCTTCAAAACTCGGTATGGTCATTATGAATTTATGATTGTCTTTTGAACTAACGAATGCTCCTGCAGCCTTTATAGATTTGATGAACTGTTTGTTCAAATAGTATTTGGATATGTTCATGATTGTTTTCATTAATGATATTCTTATCTCTTCTTGAAGTAAGGAGGAGCATACGGACCATTTAAGAGATGTGTTGCAAACTCTCAAGGATCGATAGTTATTTGCTAAGTTTAGTAAGTGTGAGTTTTGGATTCAGTCTGTAGCTTTTCTGGATCATATTGTGATGAGAGATGGTATTCGAGTTGATTCTCAAAATATTGAGGCAATAAAGAACTGGCCTAGACCCACTTCCCCATCTGATATTATGAGATTTTTGGGTTTGGTTGGTTACTACAAGAGATTTGTTGAAGAGTTTTCTTCCATTGTTGCCCCATTAACTCAGTTGACTTAGAAGAAGGTTAAATTTCAGTGGTCTGATCTATGTGAGAAGAACTTTTAGAAATTGAAGACTAAATTGACCACAGCTCCAGTGTTGGCTCTACCCGAGGGCCTAGATGACTTTGTTATGTATTGTGATGCTTCTAGAATTTGTTTGTGTTGTGTTTTAATGTAGCGTGGTAAGGTGATTGCTTATGCTTCTAGACAACTTAAGATTTATGAGAAGAACTACCCTACTCATGATCTTGAGTTAGCGGCCATGGATTTTGCTTTTAAGATTTGGAGACACTACTTGTATGGTGTTCACGTGGATGTATTCACCGATCATAAGAGTCTTCAGTATGTGTTCACTCAAAAGGAACTGAATCTTCATCAACGGAAATAGCTTAAGATTTTTAAGGATTATGACATTAGTGTTCTTTACTATTCGGGTAAGGCCAATATCATGGCGGATACACTTAGTAGATTGTCTATGGGTAGTGTGTGTTTGGTTGAGGATGGTAAGAAGGAGTTAGTCAAGGATGTTCATCGACTTGATCGATTAGGAGTTTGCCTTATGGATTCGACAGAAGGTGGTGTTATTGTTCAGAATGGTTTCGAATCATCTTTGGCACCTGAAGTGAAAGAAAAACAAGACAATGACCCTATTTTGAAACAGTTGAAGGGTGCAGTCCATCAGCAAAGGGTAGAGGTTTTCTCCCAAGGAGGAGATCGTGTGCTTTGATATCAGTGTCGATTGTGTGTTCCTAACATAGATGGTTAAGACAAAATATTTTGATAGTGGGTCATAGCTCAAGGTATTCTATTCACCTCGGTGCCACCAAGTTGTACCATGACCGATGGGAAGTTTATTGGTTGAATGGAATGAATAGGGACATAACAGGTTTTGTGGCTAAGTATCCCAACTGTTAGCAAGTAAAGGTAGAGCATCAGCGACCAGGTGGTATGACTCAGGATATTTATCTTCCTACTTGGAAGTGGGAAGCGATCAATATGGATTTCATTATAGGTTTTCCTCGTACACGCAGGCAGCACGATTCTATTTAGGTGATTGTCAATAGGATGACTAAATCAGCCCACTTCTTGGCTGCAAAAACTATAGATTCAGCTGAGGATTATGCCAGACTCTACATTTCTGAGATAGTCAGATTGCATGGTTTTCCATTGTCCATCATTTCAAATACGGGTACTAAGTTTACATCCTAGTTTTGGAGATTGTTTCAGAAGGGTCTTGGTACTCAGGTTAAGCTTAGTACAACTTTTTACCCACAGATGGATGGCTAGGTGGAGCATACTATTCAGACTTTGGAGGATATATTGAGACCTTGTGTGATTTATTTCAAAGGTAATTGGGATGATCACTTCTCTCTTATTGAGTTTGCCTACAACAATAGCTTTTGTTCTAGCATCCAGATGGCTCCTTATGAAGCACTTTATGGGCAGAGGTATAGATCTCCTATTGGTTTGTTTGAGGTAGGTGAGGAAGCTTTAATTGGTCCATACTCAGTTCATGACACCATGGAGAAAGTTTAGATCATTAGGTAGAGGTTGAAAAATGCTTAGAGTCGACAGAAATCATATGCAGATGTGAGGAGAAGAGAGTTACAGTTTGAGGTTTATGATTGGGTATTTCTGAAGGTGTCACCCATTAATGGTGTGATGAGATTTGGTAAGAAAGGGAAGCTTAGTCCCCTTTATATAGGTCCTTATCGGATTCTAAGGATAGTTGGCAGTGTTTCTTATGGGTTGGATTTGCCATCAGATTTAGAAGCGGTTCATCCGGTTTTCCATGTTTCCTTGTTGAAGAAGTGTGTTGGTGACCCAATCTTGGTTGTTACTATGAAGGATGTGAGTGTGACGGATAGCCTTACTTATGAGGAAGTTCCCATGGATATTCTTGATCATCTGATTCGAAGGTTGCGATATAAAGAAGTCATTTCAATAAAGGTCCTTTGGAGAAATCAGTTAGTTGAGTGAGCTACTTGGGAAGCAGAAGCAGCCATGAGAGCCATGTACCCTCATCTCTTTCCTTACGATTCAGTTTTGTCTTGAGGTAATAGTTTCCTCCTTAGTATTTTCCTTCGATTCTATTCCATCAGTTTCCCTCATGATCCTTGCATGCATTCATATTTTTGGAAGTTAGTTCAATCATGTTTTAACTTAAAAAGCTCAGTTTTCATGTGTTTCCTTGAGTTTAATGTTTTGTTGGTTGGTTGGGCTATTTTCTCCCTAGTTTTCCTTACTTAGCCTTCATTCAAGGATGAATGATCCCAAAGGGGATTCATTAGAAACTCTATGAAATTCTAAACTTCCAGGAATCACGAGTCAAGTCCACGAGCCATGGATGGAACCACGAGTCATGCAAAGGACTCGTGAAACTAGTCCTACAGACCATCCTTAGGTCTGAGAACCATGAGTGTGTTTCACGGTTCGTGGATGGTTCCATGGGTTGTCAAACTAACTCGTGGAAATCAGACTGAGGGTATTCAGTTCCCCAGTAAACCACGAATGGTTTCTACGACTCGTGGATGGTTTCACGAGCCATACTGTTAAATTGTAGAAAGTTATCCTCAACTCAAATTTTGGCTCATAAACCACGACTCCAATCAACGAATCGTGGTTGCTTCTATGGCTCATGGAAAAGCTCCGTGGAACCTGAATTCGAGATTTTAACAAATTTTCTCTAATTAAATCCCAAAGGTATTTCTATAATTATCCACCCTTTTAACTCTTAAGTGAGGTTGTTTTGGCCACTTTTAGTAGGATTGCTACTCCTATTAGCCTAAGTCTTTCATTACTCCTCATTCATCTACCAAAAGAGGAAAAGAACTCCTGCAAGCTCCAAGTCTCAAGCTCCAAGTTCAAGTCTCCATTTCTTTTCATCTTAGATTAAGCAAGCTTCAATAAGGTATGTGGGTGTTCAGTGAGGGATTCCTTTCACCCTTATGCCCCAAACCCCATGTTTTACTTTGATTTATGAAATTGTAAAATTAGAGTTCTTACCCAATTTGGGGAAAAGTTATGGGTCTTCTTTTTAAGCATCAATTCATGGTTTCTCATTACTTATCCATGATTTATTTGAGGTTCCTTAATTGATTTAAAAGGCCCATGCATTAAACATGATTTCTAGCATGATTCCATTGAATTGCATGTTTTCAAGTGAAAATTGGCATGTTTAGATAACATGACTTTATGTATTTATGAAATTGCCTGCCTAATTCTTCAAGTTATGAATTTAGAAAGAAACGTATGTTTTGGAATTATGGCTATGCTAAGTTTAAGACTTTTGATTTTGAATTGCATGACATTAGATGTGTCTTTATGCTTTTAAAAAAGAATTGGCATTAGATATGTCACAAGTATAAGTCAAGCTATATGTATGTTTTGGGAGTAGTATTTAGTACCAAGCGACATGGGTTCTAGATAACTCAAGTACAAAACTACATTGTCATTGTAGGTTGCCCTCTGTGGCTTATGAAAGGATCCTATTAGATGGGTTCTAACCTTGGCCGATTAGGACAACCTTTTTTGGTGTGGGTGTATGACACTGGACTCCATGCAGCTCATCATGGTTTGTGTCGGTTAAAAGAAACTCTTGTATGAATGTTTTTTTAGTCTTATGCTATGTCATCTCTTTACTTATGCTTCAATTATGATATTTCTTATGATTTCTCTTAGTATGCATGAATTCAGTTTTATCCATGTTTTAAGTACGTTTTACTACATTTATTCATATATCACATACTCGGTACATCCTATAGTACTGATCTATATTCTCGCGCTGCATCTTTTGATGATGCAGATACAGGATCCTTACCTCAGACTTTTGGCTAGATATCGCCGGAGATCCAGTTTCTGTTGGTGAGTCCTTATTATTCGAGGGCTAGTGCTAGACTTATTTCTATTATGTCTTTCTTTCAGATTTTTGAGTTAGTTGGGGGCTTGTCCCATCAACTCTTTATGACAGTTTAGAGGCTTTAGACATAGCTAGACTTGTATTTCGTGTTTGGATTTGGTATTTCTTAGACCTTATTCCTATTTCGTTATGGTTTCCTATCTTCTTTAAGTATGCTCCATTATGTTCCTTTGTTTTAATCTGAGTATTTATGACAAAGGGTTTACTTGGGGCACGTATGGTCTGGGGTCCCATGTTACACCTAGGGGTAGTCTCGGGGTGTGATAACGACCTTTAATTTGGTGAGTACTAGGCTACCTACCTCTTCATATTCTAGGAGTTATGATCATTTGAAGTTGAGCCTAGTTGAGTATTACATGAAAACTTAATTAGTTGGGGTGCTTTCAACTCAACTTTGAGCTAGGGGTTCTTTATGACCCTAATTCACATCTAATACACCCTCCACACTTAACAATTGATATTAACACATATGTTCTATTAAAATTTATCGGGTTCGGGTCTTAGCTCAGAATTTTGAAGGTGTTACAATATCTCCCTCTTGAGATTATTCATCCTCGAATGAAGACTAACTAAGCTAAGATGCTAGGGAAAGAGCTGCAATACCACCAACCGAGTTTTAAAAGCTGAAGTACTAACATGGTAAGTAATTTATGAATGAAATGTAAACTTTGTTGGATTCATGAGACATGTATGCATACTGAGAGCGTAAGAATAACTTATGGGACATGAAACTGAATATCCAACATGATAACTAGTTTGGATTAAGAGTTGGGACTTAGCTGAAACTCATAAAGAATGAACGCATCGTTAGAAATCATAGTTAACTGAAAGGGACATCAAACTGAGAGGAGTAACTATATGAGAAAACTATTCTTTTCTAACTGAACTTACTGCCATGGGTTGAACTGAATGTAGGGACTACTGGCCTTAGAAATGATTATCGGCAGGTCTGAACTAATCTAAAATGAGGAGTCTAGTATCATGCAAGTTGAAGCTACTAACATAAGATATGAGCACCCTAGGCATGGAGTAAGAACAAGACTATTCCCGCCATAACAATATGGTTGACAAATTTTAAGCTTAGGAACACCTTTTAGCAACACCAATTTCTCCGAATACCACACTTACCACTTGAAACTGAGAATTCTCACCAACACATATAGATGCTAATGTCTGATTGTAACTACCTGATTTTAGTATGTTCAAGCCTATCCTGACTGAATCTCTTGCATCTAGAGTTATCTCCCAAGAACAATATTCCTTCTTATCACGAGAATCATCTAACCTTGAGCTCTTAATCAATAGGTCACTAGCCTCACAAAGCACAGGCCCACATATATCTTATCCTGACATTCAAGCCTATCAATGTGATCACCTTATAGTTTTGTAGCTCACACTATACAAGACTTCTCTCCTTTTCCCTAGCATATCTAAAGGATGCAACATGAAGAATTTCAACACAGAGACACACCAAAATTACTCATCTAACTACTACACATAAATGATCCTCACCCCGAAATTCATACACACCTAGAAGTTAAGGTGGAACAATCACACCAAAAATGAACATCTACTACTTCCTATCTAAGCTACTGCTTAGCTTCCTCCACCAACACCTATGACAATATAAGGCTAAATCACTGAAGGAATAGAGTGGGAGAATGAGCATCACGAATGAAGGAGTACTGATCGGTCTTGACTTACACTTAGCATGATCTATCCACTCAAGGTGAGGTCTGATAAGTCAAGTGCAATTGTATGAGTGTCTCATATCCTAGACATAATAAGCATGGTTAGAGTAAGGAAATCATAAGCAAGATCTATTTAAGAAATCTGATCTGAGCATATACATGACGTAACATGATTTCCTTAGCCATTAAGGCATATATTGAGGACTGAATTAAGGATATAAAACTGAGAATAATGTGAGACATGAGTTTACATATATAACAAGTTTCAGGGCATAAAGCTGAGATTCATAGAATCATAGAATAAGACTGGAATCGCTATTTGGAGCAATTTTTGTTTCTTCTAGGAGTTGAGTATGGACATGAATCTGTATGAAGTGCATGAATTTGAATTAGTACCATGGCGCTGAGACATAAGACATGAATAGGGTGTTGTAATGACAAAAGTAAACTTAAGGTGTTAGGACAGAAATAAGCCTTCGCACCCCTCTAACTTCATTCTAACACTCAGCAACATCACTACATAAGTCTCAAAATCTTACTGATTCTCCATCCTACCATCTCCCCCTTAGATCCATGTCGCCTTTTCTAAGCTTGTCGACCATTCACTAATTTCTAGACTAAGCAATAATCATATTACCCTAAAAAAGTGTCACGCCCTGAGGCTACCCCTTAGACGTAACATGTGAATCAGGACCACAAGTGCACGAAGTTAACCTTTGGTCATATGATAACATAGGCATACATGTGAAAACATAGCGGAAGCATAAATATAAAGCTAGGAGACCCAATCCATAAATGATGAAGTCAATAAGAAACATAATAAAAAAGGGGAGACTCGAATACTGTCTATGTCTGAAAAGCCTCTACATGACAAAAGGAGTTACTAGGACAAGACCCTAGCTAACTAATATTATGAAAGTAAACAGCCATACAAAATACTAAGATCATAACTAGCCCTTGAATAATGACGACTCACCAACACTAACTGGAATGGCATGCGGTCTCTAGCCACGTGCCTGAGGGAGGGAATCAGAGTCTACATCATCAAGAGGATGCAGCACAAATATGCGTTAGTACTATAAGATGTACCGAGTATGTGAGATATGCATGTGATATGATGAAATATACTTGGAAACATGCATAAAACTATGATCATGCATAATTTGTGATAAAACATGCTTAAAATATCCTTGAAGCTGAAATCATACAATAATAGTAAAATCTATAATGTAATGACTCAATGCAATATCATAAGCTGAAAACATAATCAAATCATAATTCATAAGTAGTAAGTCTGAAATCTAAAAGCAAAGAGTCAATACAATCTTTTCATGAAAACTAGCTTCTGTGGGAAAATACCATAAGTAAAGATTAAGTAATGAAATAGATAACTTGATGCATAAAACTTTCTTACAAGAGTTTCTTATAATCGACAATAGACCATACTAGCTACATGGAATCTAACTATATAACCTAGTTAGAAAATATGACTTGAACCATGCGAAGGAACGAGTCACTATATCAAACTATATAACCCTAGTTGGCAAAGTTGTCCTAATGCCCGCTAAGCACATGACAACATAATCAATATGTGGTACCACTCTCATAAGCCCATAGGGCACTTCATTTTATTACCTATGCTAGCAACATAGTTTTGGACTTGGGTAATCGAATCCTCGTCTCTCGGTGCTAAATACTACTCCTAAAACATATACATATAGCTCATAATTTCATAGTGGCACAATCTCATACCAAATCTTATTTGAAAAGAATGAAAACACATCGGTCATCATGAAATTCTCATATCATAAGTTCATGAAGCTTAGCATAGCCATAATTCAAAACATATTTTTCTTTCTTAAATCATACTTGAAGAATTAAGCATGCAATTTCATAAATACATAAGGACATGTTATCTAAACATATAAACTTTCACTTGCAATCATGTAATTCAATGGAATCGAGCTAGAATTAAAATTTAGTGCATGGACATTTGAAAATACTAAAGATTTCCCCAACAAATCATGGGTAATGGATAAGGAATCATAATTGATGCTAATGAACTGAATTCATAACTATTTCCCAAATTGAGCAAGGATTAGCCTCCAAATCATGAAATGAATAAGCAATTGTAAAACCCATGTAAATCATGAAATTAAACATAATATCCAATGAAGAATCATGAGAAAATACTTAATAAGAAAGCCCATGAGATTTGGGTAAGAACCCTAACTTGAAATCCATAGATTCAATTTGGAAGAATTGGGGGTTTGGACATAAGAGTGAAAGAATTCCCTTATTGACTACCCACATACCTGAATTGAAGTTTTCCTAACTTGGAACTTGGGGATGGAGACTTGAAGATGGAATCCTTAGCTTGAATCTTGGAGAATGGAGACCCTTTTCTTCCCTTGGAATTTGATTGAGAGAGAATGGAAGAGAACTTAGGCTAAGTGGGAATAAGACCACTTCTAATTTGCCCAAAATGACTTAACTTAGGAGTTGAAAGAGTGAGAAATTACAAAAATACCCCTGATAAAAGAATCTAAAAATTTTAGAAAATTCCGTCAAAGGCTTCCACGGACATGAATCACGGCCCGTGGAATGAAGGTCGTGATTCCAGGGGACTTTTCAGGCCTCTGGACTGATTTCCACGAGTTGGTTTCATGACCTGTGGAAACATCCACGACCCGTGGAACCTTCTCGTGGTTTTCAGGTAAAAAACTGATTTCCATGAGTTGGTTTTACGACCCGTGGAAACTTCCACGACCCGTGGAACCTTCTCGTGGTTGCTGTCTGTCATTTTGACAGACAGACACCCTTTAGTAAAACACTGATAACTTTTTGCTCCTGACTCGGATTAATACGCGATTGGTGGAGTTGGAAAGAAGATTAAAAGGCCTTTAATTTGTGTGGTACAAGGTCACCTAACTCTTAATATTCTAGGAGTTATGATCGTTTGAAATTGACCCTTGAAAAATCTTACACTAAAACTGAATCGGTAAGGAAGCTTTCAACTCAACTTTGAGCTAGAGGTTATTTATGACCCTTATTTATATCTAATACACCTTAAAAACTTAAGAATAGGTCTTAATACTTAGATACATAGAAAATTTATCTAGTTCGGGTCTAACAACACATGAAGAACGGTTCAGATTTGGCTTAGAATTTCTGGGGTGTTACAATATCTCTCCCCTGGGATCATTCATCCTCGAATGAAGACTACTGAGTTGAGATTGGAGAGGATAAAGGGTTGCAATCCCATAAACTAAGTTCTAAGAGATGAAATATTTCATGGTAACTGATTTGTTACTGAAATATAAACTGAGATTGATTCAGGGGGCATGTATGCATATGGAGAGCATAAGCATAACTGATGGGACACGTAACTGAATACCTAACATGATAACTTGTCTGGATTAATAGTAGTGTCTCAGCTGAAACTCATAAGGAATGAGTGCATTCTTAGAAATCATAATTAACTGAAATGACATCAACCTGAGGGGGGTAACCACACGAGAAAACCATTCTCTATTAAACTGAACTTACTACCTTGGACTAAACTGAATGTCGGGCCTTCTAGCCTTAGGAATTATTATCAATAGGTCTGAACTAATCTGATATGAGGAGTGTCGTATATTGAAAGCTGAAGCCACTGGACCTAAGATATGATCACCCTGGTCTAGGAGTAAGAACAAGACTATTCTTGCCTTAAGTACTACAGTTGACAACTCTTAAGCTTAGAAACACCTTTCAACTACACTAACTCCTTTGAATACTGAGGTTTGAGTCTAAATACCTACTTTCATAATGTTCAAGCCTATCTTGACTAAATCTCTTACATCCAGAGTTACCTCCCATTAATGATATTCCTTCTTATCACGAAGATCAACTAAGCTTGAGCTCTAATCAATGGGTCACTAGGCACACAAATCAAAAGCCCACATGTATTTCATCACGACTTTTAAGCCTATCACTATGATCACCGTATGGTCTGTAGCTCATACTATACAAGACTTCTCCTCTCTTCCCTAGCATATCTAGGAACTGTAACTTGATGAACTTTTACAAAGAGACATACCAAAACTGCTCATCTAACTATTTCACATGAGTAATCCTCACCTAACTTTTCTTCCACGCTTACAACCTACTATTTCCCATCTAGGCTACTACTTAGCTTCCTCTACTAACAACTATGACAACACAAGCCAAGATCACTAAGAGAATAGAGTGGGAGAGTGAGCATCACGAATGAAGGAATACTGATCGGTCTTGACTTATACTTAGTTTGATCTAGCCACTAAAGGTGGGGTTTGAGAAGTCAAGTGAAAAGGGCATGAGAGTCTCACATCTGAGACATACAAAGCATGGTTAGAGTAAGAAAATCACAAGAATGAATTATTAGAGAAATCTGGTATGAGCATATACATGATGTTGTATGATTTCAATAGCCATTAATGCATATCTTGAGAACTGAGTATTTAGACTGAGCATAGTGTGAGATATGAGCTTTCATATATGACAAGTATCATGGTGTAAAGCTGGAATTCGTAGAATCATAGAGTAAGATTGGAATCTCTATCTAGAGCAATTTCTGTTTGTTTTGGAAGTTGAGGATGGTCGTGAATCTGTATGAAGTCCGTGAATTTGAATTAAGAACATGGCACTAGAATATAAGACATGAATGGGGTGTTATAATGAGGGAAGTATACTTAAGATGCTAGGATAGAAATAAGTCTCTGCACCTCTCCTAACTTCATTCGGACACCTATTAGCATCACTACTTGAGTCTCCAAAATATGACTGATTCTACATCTCATCATCTCCCCCTTAGATTCATGCTACATTCTAAATTTGTGGACCTCTCTCTAACCTCTAAGCAAAACTATAATCACTTTACTCTATCTGAGCAAACATTACTCTAGGAGTTAATCTGAATATACACTTCCTTCTATAGTCTAAGGATCACTCTAACCTAAAAATGTTGTCCTCAACCTTTCTATCTCATATAAGGGTTGTACATATCACACTCAATAATTTCCAACCTATCCCTTGCAAAGACATGTCAAGCTTACATGGTTCTAACTACCAAAGCTCTCTCTTTCTACTACCTACCAAATCAAATGAGTTAAAGCCTATACTGAGAGGCTTAAAATTGCCTATCCTTCTCTAACTCACAAACATATATGTCATGACTACATATTCACACAAGCTGAAACTCATCACTTAAACTCTTGCATACAATATACCAAGCCTACCAGAAAATACCACAAAACTATCATCATCACTCTCATACTATCCTCCTTTTGTTTAAATCATATACCTGGTCTATACTAGCACAAGGACTTACCACTCCTTAATACACACCAAGGGATGTATCGTCCCATTACTCATCTAGTAAAACACAACTCTAAATACATACCCAATCAACTATCATTCCCCCGTCTAGGCTACCATACTTGTGACTTCATATTTTTGGCTCTAGGTTTATTCTACTACTAATGCCTTACAATATAACATTTGACAAGTGGCAACACTACCCAAGGATCTAGGTACACATATTCCCCACTTATGGAATAATTAGTAACAAGGTTCTGAAAGAGGATTTCAGAGCACCTCGCTAAGAGATAATCTGAGATTTACTACTTCTGGCACCATAAATATGAGGTAAAGCAGGTGGAATTGGAACAACACAAAAATTTGGAGAATAAATAGAGTTAAACTCTATCGCATGATATTGAACATGAAAGAAGTAAAGTTTCTCCTAAAAAACCTCATAGCCTCTCTCTCATAAGTGTGGCGCACTTCACACCCATGAAAGAGACTCTACTTAATGTGGCTTTCAGACACCCTAGGGCTCTTGAACCTGTTTCTCTGATACCAAGTTTGTCATGCCCCAAAGCTACCCCCTAGACATAACATGGGACTCGGGACCACAAGTGCCCCAAGTTAATCCTTGGTCATAGAATAACATAGGCATACATGAGGAAATATAGTGGAAGCATAAATAGAAAGCTAGGTAACCCAATCCATAAATGATGAAGTTAATAAGAAACGTAATCCAAAAAGGGAGACTCGAATACTGTCTATGTCTGAAAAGCCTTTACATGACATAAGCAGTTTCTAGGATAAGACCCTAGCTAACTCAAAGTATGGAAGTAAACAGCCATACATACTACTAAGATCATAATTAGACCTCGAATAATGAGGACTCACTAACACTGGCTGGAATGGACTGCAGTCTCTAGCCACGTGCCTGAGGGAGGGAATCAGAATCTGCATCATCAAGAGGATGCAACACAAATATGCTTCAGTACTATAGGATGTACCGAGTATGTGATATATACATGTGATATGATGAAATATACTTGGAAGCATGCTTAAAACTGAGATCATGCATAATTTGTGATAAAACATGCTTAAAATATCCTTGAAGCTGAAATCATATGATAATAGTAAAATCTGTAACGTAATGACTCAATGCAATATCATAAGCTGAAAACATAATCAAATCATAAGTCATAATTAGTAAGTCTAAAATCTAAAGCAAAGGGTCAATACAATCTTTTCATGAAAACTAGCTTCTGTGGGAAAATACCATAAGTAAAGCTTAAGTCATGAAACAGATAACTTGATTCATAAAACTTTCTTACGGGAGTTTCTTATAACCGACAATAGACCATGTGAGCTACATGGAATCTATCTATATAAACCTAGTTAGCAAAGCTGACTTGAACCTTGCCAAGGAATGAGTCACCATATCCAACTATATAACCCTAGTTGGCAAAGTTGTCCTAATGCCCGCTAAGCACAGGACACCATGATAAATATGTGGTACCACTCTCATAAGACCTTAGGGCACTTCATTTCATTACCTACACTGGCAACATAGTTTTGGACTTGGGTAATCGAACCCTTATCGCTCGGTGCTAAATACTACTCCCAAAACATATACATATAGCTCATAATTTTATAGTGGCACAATCTCATGCCAAATCTTATTTGAAAAGCATGAAAACACATCGGGCATCATCAATTCTCATATCATAAGTTAATGAAGCTTAGCATAGCCATAATTCAAAGCATATTTTTCTTTCTTAAATCATACTTGAAGAATTAGGCATGCAATTTAATAAATACATAAGGACATGTTATCTAAACATGTAAACTTTCACTTGAAATCATGAAATTCAATGGAATTGTGCTATAATTCAACTTTAATGCATAGTCTTTTGAAAAAACTAAAGAATTCCCCAACAAATCATGGGTAATGGATAAGGAATCATAAATTGATGCTAATGAACTGAATTCATAACTATTTTCCAAATTGGGCAAGGATTAGCCTCCAAATCATGAAATGAATAAGCAATTGTAAAACCCATGTAAATCATGAAATTAAACTTAATATGCAATGAAGAATCATGAGAAAATACTTAATAGGAAAGCCCATGAGATTTGGGTAAGAACCCTATCTTGAAATCCATAAATTCAATTTGGAAGAATTGGGGTTTTGGGCATAAGAGTGAAAGAATTCCCTTATTGAATACCCACATACCTGAATTGAAGTTTTCCTAACTTGGAACTTGGGGATGGAGACTTGAAGATGGAATCTTTAGCTTGAAGCTTGGAGAATGGAGACCCTTTTCTTCCCTTGGAATTTGATTGAGAGAGAATGCAAGAGAACTTAGGCTCAGTGGGAATAAGACCGCTTCTAATTTGTCCAAAATAACTTAACTTAAGAGTTGAAAGAGTGAGAAATTACAAAAATACCCCTGAAAAAAGAGTCTAAAAATTTCAGAAAATTCCGTCAAAGGCTTCCACGGACATGAATCACGGCCCGTGAAATGAATCACGGTCCGTGGAATGAAGGTCGTTATTCCAGGGGACTTTTCAGGCCTCTGGACTGATTTCCACGGGTTGGTTTCATGACCCGTGAAAACTTCCA
Source organism: Jaltomata sinuosa (assembly GCA_003996215.1). Classification (NCBI taxonomy): domain Eukaryota; kingdom Viridiplantae; phylum Streptophyta; class Magnoliopsida; order Solanales; family Solanaceae; genus Jaltomata; species Jaltomata sinuosa. Next base: position 77,376 of record QJPP01002593.1, on the reverse strand, counting down.
TGACCCGTGGAATCTTCTCATGGTTTTCAGGTAAAAAACTAATTTCCACGAGTTGGTTTCATGACCCGTGGAAAGTTCCACGACCCTTGGAACCTTCTCGTGGTTTTTGTCTGTCATTTTGACAGATAGACACCCTTTAGTAAAACACTAATAACTTTTTTCTCCGGACTCGGATTAATGCGCGATTGGTGGAGTTGGAAAGAAGATTCAAAGAAATTTTATTTAGTGTGTACTAGGTCACCTAACTCTTAATATTCTAGGAGTTATGATCGTATGAATTTAACCTTTGAAAAATCTTACACTAAAACTCAATCAGTAAGGAAGCTTTCAACTCAACTTTGAGCTAGAGGTTCTTTATGACCCTTATTCATATCTAATACACCTTAAAAACTTAAGAATAGGTCTTAATACTTAGATACATAGAAAATTTATGTAGTTCGGGTCGAACAACACATGAAGAACGGTTCAGTTTTGGCTTAGAATTTCTGGGGTGTTACAATAGCTCCCCCGTGGGATCATTCGTCTTCGAATGAAGACTATTGAGTTGAAATTGGAGGGGAGAAAGGGATGCAATCCCATCAACTGAGTTCGAAGAGCTGAAATATTTCATGGTAACTGATTTCTGACTGAAATATAAACTGAGATGGATTTGGGGGTATGTATGCATACGGAGAGCATAAGCATAACTGATGGGACATGTAACTGAATACCTAACATAATAACATGTCTTGATTAAGAGTAGTGTCTCAGCTGAAACACATAAGGAATGAGCATTCTTAGAAATCATAGTTAACTGAAATGATATCAACCTGAGGGGGGTAACCATACGAGAAAATCATTCTCTATTAAATAGAACTTACTACCTTGGACTAAACTGAATGTCGGGCCTTCTAGCCTTAGGAATTATTATTGATAGGTCAGAACTAATATGATATAAGGAGTCTCATATATTGAAAGTTTAAGCTACTGGACCTAAGATATGATCACCATGGGCTAGGAGTAAGAACAAGACTGTTCTAGCCTTAAGTACTACAGTTGACAACTCTTAAGCTTAGAAACACCTTTCAACTACACTAAATCCTTTGAATACTAAGGTCTGAGTCGAACTGCCTATTTTCACTATGTTCAAGCCTATCTTGACTAAATCTCTTACATCCAGAGTTATCTCCCATGAATGATATTCCTCCTTATCACAAAAATTAACTAAGCTTGAGATCTAATTAATGGGTCACTAGGCACACAAATCAAAAGCCCACATGTATTTCATCACGACTTTTAAGCCTATCACTATGATCACCCTATGGTCTATAGCTCATACTATTCAAGGCTTCTCCTCTCTTCCCTAGCATATCTAGGAACTGTAACTTGAAGAACTTCTACAAAGAGACATAGAAAAATTGATGATCTAACTATTTCACATGAGTAATCCTCACCTAACTTTTTTTCCACACTTACAACCTACTATTTCCCATCTAGGCTACTACTTAGCTTCCTTTACTAATAGCTATGACAACACAACACAAGATCACTAAGAGAATAGAGTGGGAGCGTGAGCATCATGAATAAAGGAATACTAATATGTCTTGACTTATTCTTAGTTTGATCTATCCACTCAAGGTGGGGTTTAAGAAATCAAGGGAAAAGGGAATGAGTGTCTCACATCCTGGACATACAAAGCATGGTTAGAGTAAGGAAATCACAAGCATTAATTATTAGAGAAATCTGGTATGAGCATATACATAATATAGCATGATTTAATTAGCTATTAAGGCATATCTTAATAACTGAGTATGTAGACTGAGCGTAGTGTGAGACATGAGCTTTCATCTATGAAAAGTATCATGGTGTAAAGCTGGAATTCATAAAATCATAGAGTAAGATTGGAATCGCTGTCTGGAGCATTTTCTGTTTGTTCTAGGAGTTGAGTATGGACGTGAATCTGTATGAAGTCCGTGAATTTGAATTAAGATCATGGCACTGGAATACAAGATATTAATGAGGTTTTGTAATGAGGGAAGTATACTTAAGATGCTATGATAGAAATAAGTCTCTGCACCCCTCCTAACTTCATTCGGACACCCATTAGCATCACTACCTGAGTCTCCAAAATATGACTGATTCTACATCTCATCATCTCCCCCTTAGATTCATGCTACGTTCTAAATCTGTGGACCTCTCGCTAACCTCTAAATAGAACTATGATCACTTTACTCTATCAGAGCAAACACTACTCTAAGAGTTAATCTGAATATACACTTTCTTCTATAGTCTAAGGATCACCCTTTTTTAGTCTAAGGATCACCCTTACCTAAAAATCTTGGCCTCAACCTTTCTATTTCATATAAGGGTTGTATATATCACACTCAATAACTTCCAACCTATCCCTTGCAAAGACATGTCAAGCATACATGGTTCTAACTCCCAAAGCTCTCTCTTTCTACTACCTGCCAATTCAAATGCGTTAAAGCTTATACCGAGAGGCTCAAAATTGCCTATCCTTCTCTAACTCACATACATATATATCATGCCGACACATTTACATTTGCTGAAACTCATCACTTAAACTCTGGCACACACTATACCAAGCCTACCAGAAAATACCACAAAACTATCATCCTCACTCTCATATTATCATCATTTTGTTCACATCCTATACCTGGTCTATACTAGCACAAGGACTTACCACTCCTTAAATCATACCAAGGATGTATCATCCCATTACTCATCTAGTAAAACACAACTCTAAATACATACTCCAATCAACTATCATTCTCCCGTCTAGGCTACCATACTTGGGACTTCATATTTTTGGCTCTAGGTTTATTCTACTACTAATGCCTTACTCAGAGTAGCTAGTACAAGAACCTAGCTAACTCAAAGTATGAAAGTAAACAACCATACAAAATACTAAGATCATACTAGCCCTCAAATAATGAGGACTCACCAACACTGACTGGAATGGCCTGCAGTCTCTAGCCACGTTCCTGAGAGAGGGAATCAAAGTCTGCATCACCAAGAGGATGCATGATAAATATGCGTCTGTACTATAGGATGTACCAAGTATGTGAGATATGCATGTGATAGATGAAATATACTTGGAAGCATGCTTAAAACTGAGATCATGCATAATTTGTGATAAAACATGCTTAAAATATCCTTGAAGCTGAAATCATATGATAATAGTAAAATATGTAATGTAATGACTCAATGCAATATCATAAGCTGAAAACATAATCAAATCATAAGTCATAAGTCATAAGTAGTAAGTCTGAAATCTAAAATCAAAGAGTCAATACAATCTTTTCATGAAAACTAGCTTCTGTGGGAAAATATCCTAAGTAAAGCTTAAGTCATGAAACAGTTAACTTGATGCATAAAACTTTCTTACGGGAGTTTCTTATAACTGAAAATAGACCATGCCAGCTACATGGAATCTAACTATATAACCCTAGTAAGCAAACCTGACTTGAACCGTGCCAAGGAATGAGTCACCATATCCAATTATATAACCCTAGTTGGCAAAGCAGTCCTAATGCCCGCTAAGCAGAGGACACCATGATCAATATGTGGTACCACTCTCATAATCCCATAGGGCACTTCATTTCATTACCTATGCTGGCAACATTATTTTGGACTTGGGTAATCGAACCCTCATCGCTCGGTGCTAAATACTACTCCCTAAATATATAAATATAGCTCATAATTTAATAGTGGCACAACCTCATGCCAAATCTTGTTTGAAAAGCATGAAAACACATCGGGCATCATGAAATTCTCATATCATAAGTTAATGAAGCTTAGCATAGCCATAATTCAAAGAATATTTTTCTTTCTTAAATCATAATTGAAGAAAATAGACATGCAATTTCATAAATACATAAGGACATGTTATCTAAACATATAAACTTTCACTTGAAATCATGAAATTCAATGGAATCGAGCTAGAATTCAACTTTAATACATGGACATTTGAAAATACTAAAGAATTCCCCAACAAATCATGGGTAATGAATAAGGAATCATAAATTGATGCTAATGAATTGAATTCATAACTATTTCCCAAAATGGGCAAGGATTAGCCTCCAAATCCTGAAATGAATAAGCAATTGTAAAACCCATGTAAATCATGAAATTAAACTTAATATCCAATGAAGAATCATGAGAAAATACTTAATAGGAAAGCCCATGAGATTTGGGTAAGGACCCTAACTTGAAATCCATAAATTCAATTTGGAATAATTGGGGTTTTTGACATAAGGGTGAAAGAATTCCCTTATTGAATACCCATGTACCTGAATTGAAGCTTTCCTAACTTGGAACTTGGGGGATGGAGATTTGAAGATGGAATCCTTAGCTTGAAGCTTGGAGAATGGAGACCCTTTTTTTCCCTTGGAATTTGATTGAGAGAGAATGGAAGAGAACTTAGGCTAAGTGGGAATAAGACCCCTTCTAATTTCCCAAAATGACTTAACTTAGGAGTTGAAAGAGTGAGAAATTACAAAAATACCCCTGAGAAAAGAGTAAAAATTTCAAATTTTTTTGTCAAAGGCTTTCACGGACATGAATCACAGCTCGTGAAATGAATCACGTTACGTGGAATGAATGTCGTGATTCCAGGGGACTTTTCAGGCCTCTGGACTGATTTCCACGAGTTGGTTTCATGACCTGTGGAAACTTCCATGACCCGTGGTACCTTCTCGTGGTTTTTAGGTAAAAAACTGAATTCCACGAGTTGGTTTCACGACCCGTGGAACCTTCTCGTGGTTGTTGTCTGTCATTTTGACAGACAAACACCCTTTAGTAAAACACTGATAACTTTTTGCTCCTGACTCGGATTAATACGCGATTGGTGGCATTGAAAAGAGATTCAAAGAACTTTAATTTGGTGGGTACTAGGTCACCTAACTCTTAATATTCTCGGAGTTATGATCGTCTAAATTTGACCCTTGAAAAATCCTACAATAAAACTCAATCGGTAAGGAAGCTTTCAACTCAACTTTGAGCTAGAGGTTCTTTATGACCCTTATTCATATCTAATACACCTTAAAAACATAAGAATAGGTCTTAATACTTAGATAGATAGAAAATTTATCTAGTTCGGGTCTAACAACACATGAAGAACGGTTAAGATTTGTCTTAGAATTTCTGGGGTATTACACAAAGAAAGCACTACTCTAGAAGCATATCAGATATACACTTCCTTCTATAGTATAAGGCTCTTCCTCGCCTAAAATTCTTGGTCTCAACCTTTATATATCATATAGGGGCAATATATACCACACTCATAACTTCAAACCTCTCCCTTGCAATGACATGTTAAGCTTTATATGGTTCTAACCCTCATAGCTCTCTCTTTATACTACCCACCATGATACTATTCTCCTCTATAAATACTTTATTCTAAGCTAAGACAACTCACAACCATACAAGAATAGGGGTCTGGGGACTATAGATGCATAAAGGAAGAAATCTAGTGATATACCCATTTAAGCTTCTGGAGGAATATTCTGACCCAACTGGCTAGGCTATTAAAAGAATCGATTTAGAGGTTGACCACCACTGTTGCCCTACTTAGCTGAGGGGAATTTACCTATTTTTTGGCCTATCTTACAACAACCAAAACAACCCTCCATTCCCCGATGAAACTCACCTAGATAAAACTTACCAAAATAACTAAAAGATGGGTACCTCAAGGTCCTCTGAGCATTACTACGACAAGACTGAGAATCGAGTGCATGTGTACTAACTGAAGATGGGGTTGGTCCGAATCACCTCTGCTGAAAAGATGACTGATTCCAACTACCAGTTTTCTGTTGACTATAGTCATAGTTCTATGTTCTGGTTCTCTCATTCTTCTTTTTTCTATTCTTCAGTTTCTCTCTCTCATTATTAGCATTAGCGAGGACCGCTACCTGCTAATTCAATAGAGCTATCATAGCTTGAGCTAACATATGGATGGCATCACAAAACTCTGCATTCATAACCTTATGCTCTGGAACAAGAGGATTAGCATTCCTCACATTGTTTCTTTGTGAAGGCATGATCTAAAATGAATAAGTAATAGAGTAGAAGGGTAAATACTATTAAACACTATCGCATGATATTGAACATGAAAGAAGTGAAGTTCTTTCTAAAACATCTCGTAGCCTCTCCCTTATAAGTGTGGTGCGCTTCACACCCATGAAAAATACTATACTTAATGCGGCTTTTAGACATGCTAGGACTCTTGAAGCTGATGCTCTGATACCAAGTTTGTCATTCCCCGAGACTAACCCCTAGATGTAACATGGGACCTGAGACCACAAGTGATCCCAAGTTAACCCTTGTCATTAGAATGACTGTAAACATGAAGATAAACATATAAAGCAGAAGCTTAACTAAATTAATGAGCAACTTAATCTATTGTATAGATATATGTCTAAGAATGACAATCTGAATTAAGCTTAATATTTGACTCTATGTCTCAAACCCTCTATTACTGACGAGCTACTGAGACAAGTCCCTAGCTAACTCTAAATACTGACAACTGAATAAAAGAACTAAAATACTAGAATGAAATTAAACTCCATGTCCTGGAATGAGGAGGACTCACCAAGATGGCTGGACGTGCTATTGATCTACTAGCCACGAGTATGGGTGCGAGCTACTAAATCTACATCATGATAGGATGCATCATAAAGAGGTATGTGGTCAGTACTATGGAATGTACTGAGTATGTGAGATATGCATATGTCATGATAAAATATATGTAACACCCCGGGAACGTATCCAGCTTTTAAACTCAGACTTGCAGAAAATTTTGGACTTCCAGTGACCCGTGTCGTGGAAGTGACTCGTGATTCCAGTCCTACAGACCATCCTTAGGTCTGAGAAACACGAGTCAGTTTCACGACTCATGAACGTTTCCATGAGTTATGAAACCAAATCGTGGAACTCAGAGAGAGAGTGGTCAAGTCCCCTGAGTTCCACGACTCTGTCCTATGACTCGTGGAAGCTTCCACGAGTCATCCTGTGGAACATTAGAAATCATCCAGCAGCCTGTAATTTTGGCTCAGGAACCACGACTCCATTCCATGAGTCGTAACTGGTTCTATGATTCGTGGGAGGGACCCGTGGAACCTAAAGATGGGTTTTTAAGTCATTTTTTCTAAGTTAAATCCCTGGGGTATTTTAGTTATTTCCCACCCTTTTAACTCCTAAGTGAAGTGTTTTGACTACTTTTAGAAGGGTTTTCACCCATATTATCCTAAGTCTATCTTAAGCTCCTCATTCTTCACTCAAAAAAGAAAGTTTATCTCAAGCTCTAAGTCGAGTCTCCTAATCTTTTACATTGAAGTGGGTAATCTTCATCCAAGGTATGTGGGTTTTCAACGATGAGTTTCTTCCACCCTTGTGCCCAAAATCCCCAATTCTTATTTTGATTCATGAAGTTATGAAACTAGGGTTTTGACCTAAAATTGGGGAAAGTTTATGAAATCAGTTTCTATGTTTAAATTCATGGTATCTTATTGATTACTCATGATTTTATTATGATTTCCTTATTGGTTTTGAAAGCCCAAGCATGAAAGTTGATTTCTAGTATGAACCCATGAAATTTCATGTTTTCAAGAGAAAGTTGGCATGATTAGATATCATGGCCTTTATGTATTTACGAAATTACATGCCTAATTCTTGAAGTATGAATTTAGAAAGAAAAGCATGTTTTAAATTATGACTATTCTAAGCCTCATGAACTATGTTATGAAAGTTGCATGATACCCGATGTGTTTTCATGCTTTACGAACTATGATATGAAAGATGCATGATACCCGATGTGTTTTCATGCTTTATGAATAAGATTTGGCATGAGAGTATTCCCTATGATATGATTATAATCTATATGTATGCATGTTTTGGGAGTAGTATTTAGCACCGAGTTGGACGAGGTGAGATTGCCCTTAGTCCCAGAAACTATATTGCCAGTGTAGGTTATGAAATGAAATGTTCCTTAAAGGCTTATGAGGGTGGATCCACATCTTAACAAATGGTGTCCTTGCTTGAGCGGGGCATAGCACAGCTTTTCCAACTAGGGTTATATAGTTGGAGATGGTGACTTATTCCTTGGCAAGGTTCTAAGTCAGGTTTGCTAACTAGGGTCAGATAGTTCGATTCCATGTAGCTCACATGGTCTCATGTCGGTTATAAGAAACTCTCGTATGTATGTTTGCAAGTTTTCTAAGCATTATGAACTCTCTTATGAACTATCATTTTGAAGTTAGATTTTGCCTTATGATTTGATTTCCATTATGATATCTTCTCATGATCTTTACTATGCATGGGTTATGCCTAAATACATCTTAAAGCATGTTTCACTCTATTTATGCATTGCTCACATATTTAGTACATTTCATAGTACTAATGCATATTGCGCTGCATCCTTGATGATGCAAATTCAGGCATACCTTCTCAGGTTCGTGGCTAGAGTTCTAGGACACCCCCCCAAGCAACTTTGGTGAGTCCTCATAGTTCGAGGACTAGACCTTGTTTCAGTTTTTATGCTTCCATTAAGTATTACATTGTCGAGTTAGTTGGGGTATTGTCCCATCAGCTCTCCATGATAGTAGTAGAGGCTTTTCATACATAGATTTTATGGGATGACTATTGAGTTGTACTTCATATTCGACTCTCTTTTATATGATTATGCTTCCTATTTGGATTCTCTTACAATGCTTCCGCTATGTCTTATCCTTGTATGCTTGAGATTGCTATGACCAAGGGTTAGCTTGGGATCCTCGTGGTCCCAATTCCCGTGTTACATCTAGGGGTAACCTCGGGTCATGACAATATACTTGAAAGCATGCTTAAAAATTGTATCATGCAATAGTTGTAAAAACTGTAGTACAATTACTCAAAGCAATATCATAAGCTAAAAACATGTTATATAACTATAAGTTATAAAGTAGTAAGTCTAAACTTGAAAGCTAAGAGTCATGTTCACATATTAAGCTTGAAGTCATTTTAGAGGGGGGAGTTTCTTACAACCGACATAGACCATGTGAGCTACATTGAATCCAACTTTGTAACCCTAGTTGGCATAGCTACCGTATACCTTACTGAGGTGTAATATGATGTTTAGTGTTGAACCACTATCGTGTGCCCAATTGGATATAACCTACGCTGGTAATCTAGTTCTGGACTTGGGTTATTTGGAACTCTTGTAAGCTAGGTGCTAACTACTACTTCCAAAACATACATAAAGCTGATACATATATTGTGGCATATCTAGATGCCAAAACTTATTCATAATCATGGATGGCATGCCTCAATGTCATACTACTCACAAACTTTGCTTTCGAGAAAACCGTTTATGATCATTGATGGCACCCTCGGATATCATACTAATCATGGAACTTATTTTATAAGAAAATTGTTCATGAGCATTGATGGCATATCAGAATGTCATACAAATCATTAAAACATAATTCTTGAAAGTATAGCATGTCACTAGCTTAAAAAACATAATCTTGTAAAAATTCATAACTTGAGGAACTAGGCCTGCTAATTTCTTGAATACTTGAGGTAATGTTATCTGGACATATCAATTCTTCTTGAAAACATGTAGTAGGGTTAAATCATGCTAAGTTTATTCTCAAATCATAGGGTTAAGAAAATACTTGGGAAAACTCATGTATAATCATGCAAAAATCCTTCTTAATTCATGGGCTTTTAGAAATACTTGTAGAATCTTATATGAAATCATGCATGAAGGATTAGAGAGTATATTCTAATACAAGTAAATTGGTTTCATAAAAAAATTCATAATTGGGTAAGAACTCTAATTTCTCAATTTCAAAAATCAAAGTAAAATCATAGGTTTTTGGCATAAGGGTGAAAGGAATCTCTTATTGGATACCCATATACCTGAACTTGAAGCTTTTTTAACTAGAACTTGAATATGGAAACTTGGAGAGGAAGCCCTATGTCTTGAAGCTTGAGAGAAGAATCCCTTTCTTTTCTTCTTGAGGTTAGATTGAAGGAATGAGGAGGAATCTATTTAAGTATGAATAAAACCCCTCAAAATAGGCCTAAAATGACTTAGTATAGGAGTTAAAAGGGTGGGAAGTTACTAAAATATCCCAGGGAAATGAGTCTAAAAACTAATGAAAATTTTGTCATAAGCTTCCACGGGCATGAACCACGTCCCGTGGAATGAACCTCTTGATGATATAAATTTAGCTTAGCCGGTGTCTCAGCTTTTAGTAGTGAGTCTTCATACTTCGAGGACTAGTATCAGTTATCTATTTTTATGGTTCATGTTTAGTATTTGGAGTTAGCTGGGGGGTTCTCCCAGCAACTCATTATTCAGTTTATAGGCTTTCAGACATAGTAGAGATTTTATATTTGGGTTTTAAATTTTGTTATGTTATGTTGAGCTGTTGATGACTCAGTCTATTTATCTCTTCAGTTTGATACTTCCATTAAGTTTATCTATGTTTGTTTAAGTCATGCTTTAGTCAAGGGTTAACTCGGGGCACTTGTGGTCCCGGGTCTCGTGTTACATCAAAGGGGTAGCCTAGGGGAGTGACAAACTTGGTATCAGAGTATCAGGTTCAAGAGTCCTAGGGTGTATAAAAGCGGCATCGAGTAGAGTCTCTTTCAAGTGTGTGAAGCACGCCACACTTATGGGAGATAAGCTATGAGGTGTCTTAGGAAAAAAATCACTTCTTTCTTGAACAATATCGTGTGATAGAGTTTAACTCTAGTAACTCTCTAATCCATTCATTATGCATTTCAGATTATGCCTCCTCGCCGTGCTATGCCTCGCTGGGCCAATACACAAAATGCTAACCCTCCGATTCCAGATCTCGAGGTCACAAATGCGGAGTTTAGGAACGCTATTTATATGCTAGCCCAGACTATGGCCACCCAGGCTAACAGCAGGCTCCTATCCCCGTCCATCCTCAAGGTGGAATAACGGCCTGAGTTCAAGATTTCATTTGCATGAACTCACCTGAGTTCTAGGGTTCAAAAGTGGGTGAGGATCCATAAACTTTCTTGGATGAGGTAAAGAAGATCTTTTGGGTAATTCAAGTTGTTGGTGTAGAGGATGTTGAGCTAGCCTCCTATCAACTCAAGGACGTGGCTCGTATTTTGTTTACTCAATAAAAAGATGCTAGGGCTCAGGACGTGGTCCCTATGACTTGGGAGTGTTTTGAGAAGGCTTTTATTGATCGGTTCTTTTTGAGGGAATTGAGGCAAACTAAGGCCGAAGAATTCGTGAATTTGAGGCAAGGTTACATGGCGGTTCAAGAGTATGGGTTAAAGTTCACCCAGCTTTCTATATATGTTCCTTCCATGGTGGCTTACTCGTGGGATGAGATGAGTAAGTATGTTTATGGAGTATCAGATTTGGTAAAGAAGGAGTGTAGGTTCGTGATGTTTCTGGGTGACATAGATATTTCCTGACTTATGACTCATTCCCAATAGATCGAGGGAGACAAATTGAGGGATATGGTAAGGGAGAACAAGAGGGTTAGGTCAGAAAGTTCAGGTTTTGGCAATCATAGGTATGGAGGCGGACGTTGCTCTTCGTTTTAGAAGAAATCATCAGGACCCGTTCATTCTTCAACTAGTGCACCTACCCAGCCCCCAGGCCTCATTATGATCAGACTGGTAGAGGATATGGTTCCTATTCACAGGGGAGTGTTACAGAGGGGACTCCTTACCCTTCTTGCAACAAGTGTGGTAGAAGCCACCCCGGTGAGTGTTTGGCTGATAAAGAGGGATGTTTCAGATATGGTCAGGTTGGACACATTATTAAATATTGCCCTTCAGCTAAGAAGGGGCAGGGAGGTAGTAGGACTCAGTCTACTCCAGTAGCCCCAGGAGGTCGACCGACCCAGTAGGGTACTGCTTCTAGTTCTGGTAGTAGTTCAGGCCAAAACCTCTTTATGATGCAAATTCAGATTAGTCGGTGTCTCAGCTTTTAGTAGTGAGGCTTCATACTTCTAGGACTAGTATCAGTTATCTATCTTTATGGTTCATGTTTAGTATTTGTAGTTAGCTGGGGGCTTGTCCCAGCAACTCATTATTCAGTTTAGAGGCTTTCAGACATAGTAAAGATTCTATATTTGGGTTTCAAATTCGGTTATGTTATGTTAAGTTGTTGATGACTCAGTCTATTTATCTCTTGAGTTTGATGGTTCTGTTAAGTTTATCTATGTTTGTTTAAGTCATGCTTTAGCCAAGGGTTAACTTGTGGCACTTGTGGTCTCGGGTCCCTTGTTACGTCAAGGGGGTAGCCTCGGGGTGTGACAAACTTAGTATCAGAGCATTAGGTTTAAGAGTCCTAGGGTGTATGAAAGCGGCATCGAGTAGAGTCTCTTTCAAGTGTGTGAAGCATGCCACACTTATTGGAGAGAAGCTATGAGATATCTTAGGAAAAACTTCACTTCTTTCTTGATCAATATCTTGTGATAGAGTTTAACTCTAGTAACCCTCTAATCCATTCATTATGCCTTTCAGATTATGCCACCTCGCCGTGCTATGCCTCGCTGGGCCAATACACAAAATGCTAACTCTCTGATTCCAGACCCCGAGGTCACAAATGCGGAGTTTAGGAACGTTATTTATATGCTAACCCAGACTATGGCCACCCAAGCAAATCAGCAGGCTCCTCTCCTCGTCCACCCTCAAGGTGGAATAGTGACCCAAGTTCAAGATTTCATTTGCATGAACCCACCTGAGTTCTAGGGTTCGAAAGTTGGTTAGGATCCATAAAATTTCTTGGATGAGGTAAAGAAGATCTTTGGGGTAATGAAAGTTGTTGGTGTAGAGGGTATTGAGCTAGCCTCCTATCAACTCAAGGATGTGGCTCGTATTTGTTTTACTCAATATAAAGATGCTAGGTCTAGGGACGTGGTCCCTATGACTTGGGAGTGTTTTGAGAAGGCTTTTCTTGACCGATTCTTTCCGAGGGAATTAAGGCAAGCTAAGGACGAAGAATTCGTGAATTTGAAGCAAGGTTCCATGACATTTCAAGAGTGCGGGTTAAAGTTCACCTAGCTTAGGTATGTTCCTTCCATGGTGGCTGACCCGTGGGATGAGATGAGTAAGTATGTTTATGGAGTATCATATTTGGTAAAGAAAGAGTGTAGGTTCGTGATGCTTTTGGGTGACATGGATATTTCCCTACTTATGACTCATTCCTAACAGATTGAGGGAGAAAAATTAAGGGAGATGGCAAGGGAGAACAAGAGGGTTAGGTCAGAGAGTTCAGGTTTTGGCAATCATAGGTATGGAAGCAGACATCGCTTTTCATTTCAGAAGAAATCATTAGGACCTATTTATTCTTCAGCTAGTACGCCTACCCAGGCCCCCAGGCCTTGTCATGATTAAACTGGTAGATGATATGGTTCCTATTCACATAGGAGTGTTGCAGAGGGGACTCATTACCCTTCTTGCAACAAGTGTGGTAGAATCCACCCCGGTGAATATTTCACTAGTAGAGAGGGATGTTTTAGATGTTGTCAGGTTGGACACAGGATTAAAGATTACTATTCAGCTAAGAAGGGGCAGGGAGGTAGTATGACTCAGTCTTCTCCAGTAGCCCCAGGAGGTCGACCGACCCAGTAGGGCACTACTTTTAGTTCTGGTGGTGGTTTATGCCAGAACCTCCTTTATGCCGTGTCTTCACGCCAGGACTAGGAGAGCTCCTCGAACGTTGTTACTAGTATGTTGAAAGTCTTCTCCTTCGATGTGTATGCTTTATTAAACCCTGGTTCCTCCTTATATTTTATGACTCCTTATGTGGCTTGCAAGTTTGAAATTTATCCTGAACAACTTTTAGAACTCTTTTGTGTTTCTACTTCTGTTTGTGAGTCAGTCCTAGCCAAAAGAATCTACCAAAATTCCCCTATATCAGTCCTTCATTGAGTCACTTCAGTGTATCTAGTAGAGTTGGAGATGACTGATTTTGATGTTATTCTTGGTATGGATTGGTTGTATGCATGTTATTCCTCAGTTGATTGTCATACTCGAATGATCAGTTTCAACTTCCCAAATGAACCTGTCTTAGAGTGGCAAGGTGGTTCTTCATCCTCGAAGGGTCATTTCATATCTTATCTTATGGCTATGAAGATGATTTCTAAGGGTTATTTCTATCATATAGTTCAGGTTATGGACAAGGAGTCTGAAACCCTATCTCTCTAGTCAGTTCCTATTGTGAATGAGTTTCTAGAAGTGTTTCCTAAAGATTTTCCTGGAGTCCCCTTCGAGCGGGAGATTGAATTTGGGATAGACCATCTCTCAGATACGCATCCTATCTCTATTCCTTCCTATAGGATGGCTCCCACGGAGCTTAAGAATTGAAAGACCAATTGAAAGACCTCCTTGATAATGGTTTTATTTGACCCAGCATCTCTCCATGGGGTGCTCCAGTCTTATTCGTGCAAAAGAAAGATGGTTCCCTCAGAATGTGTATCGACTACCATCAGTTGAACAAGGTCACAATCAAGAATAAGTATTTCATTCCTAGGATTGATGACTTGTTCTATCAGCTTTAGGGTGCTAGTTACTTCTCTAAGATCGACCTTAGATCCGGTTATCATCATCTTTGTGTTCGATAGTGTGACATTCCAAAGACAGCCTTCAGAACTCGGTATGGTCATTATGAATTTGTGGTTATGTCTTTTGGACTAACGAATGCTCCTGCAACCTTTATGGATTTGATGAACCATGTATTTAAGCAGTATTTGGATATGTTTATGATTGTGTCATTAATGATATCCTTATCTATTCTCGAAGTAGGAGGAGCATGCGAGCCATTTGAGAGTGGTGTTTCAAACTCTCAAGGATCGACCGTTATTTGCTAAGTTTAGCAAGTGTGAGTTTTGGATGCGGTCTGTTGCTTTTTTTGGGTCATATTGTTAGTAGAGATGGTATTCGAGTTGATTCTCAAAATATTGAGGCAGTAAAGAACTGGCCTAGACCCACTTCCCCATCTGATATTAGGAGCTTTTTGGGTTGGTTGGTTACTACAGGAAATTTGTGGAAGGGTTTTCTTCCATTGCTATCCCATTGACTCGGTTCACTCAGAAGAAGGTTAAATTTAAGTGGTCTAATCTATGTGAGAAGAACTTTCAGGAATTAAAGACTAGATTGACCACAACTCCAATGTTGACTCTACCCGAGGGCCTAGATAATTTTGTTGTGTATTGTAATGCTTCAAGGATTGGTTTGGGTTGTGTGTTGATGCTGCATGGCAAGGTGATTTCTTATGTTTCGAGACATCTTAAGATTCATTAGAACAACTACCCTACTCATGATCTCCACTTAGCGGCTGTGGTTTTTGCTTTGAATATTTGGAGACACTACTTGTATGGTACTCACGTGGATGTATACACCGAACATAAGAGTTTTCAGTATGTGTTCACACAAAAGGAATTGAATCTTTCTCAAAGGAGATGGCTTGAACTTCCTAAGGATTATGATATGAGTATGCTTTACCATCCGAGCAAGGAC
This sequence comes from Jaltomata sinuosa, assembly GCA_003996215.1. Lineage (NCBI taxonomy): Eukaryota > Viridiplantae > Streptophyta > Magnoliopsida > Solanales > Solanaceae > Jaltomata > Jaltomata sinuosa. Next base: position 61,875 of record QJPP01002593.1, on the reverse strand, counting down.
AATGTTATGGCAGATGCACTTAGTAGATTGTATATGGGTAGTGTGTCTTTGATTGAGGACGGTAAGAAGGAGTTAGCCAAGGATGTTCATCGACTTGCTCAATTATGAGTTCGCCTTATAAATTCTACATAGGGTGGTGTTATTGTTCAGAATTGTTCTGAATCATCTTTGGTAGCTGAAGTGAAGGAAAAGAAAGACAGTGATCCTATTTTGCACCAGCTAAAGAGTGCAGTCCATCAACAAAGGGTAGAGGTTTTCTCCCAAGGGGAGATGGTGTGCTTGATATCAGGGTCGATTGTGTGTTCCTGACATAGATGGGTTGATATAATGGATTTTAACGGAGGCTAATAGCTCCGGGTATTCTATTAACCCCGGTGCCACCAAGATGTACCATGACATACAGGAAGTCTATTGGTGAAATGACATGAAGAGGGACATAGCAGGTTTTGTGGCTAAGTTTCCCAACTATGAACAAGTGAAGGTAGAGCATTAACGACCATGTGGTATGACTCAAGATATTGATCTTCCTACTTGGAAGTGGGAAGCGATCAATATGGACTTCATTACAAGTTTTCCTTGTACCCGAAGACAACATGATTCTATTTGGGTGATTATCGATCAGATGACTAAGTCATCCCACTTCTTAGTTGTTAAGACTATGGATTCAGCAGGAGATTATGCCAGACACTACATTTGGTAGATAGTCATATTGCATGGTGTTCCATTGTCTATCATTTCAGATAGGGGTACTCAGTTTACATCTCAGTTTTGGAAGTCATTTCAGAAAGGTCTTGGTACTCAGGTTAAGCTTAGCACAACTTTTCACCCACAGATGGATGGCCAGGCATAGCGTACTATTCAAACTTTAGAGGATATGTTGAGAGCTTGTGTGATTGATTTCAAAGGTAATTGGGATGATCACTTACCTCTTATCGAGTTTGCCTACAATAACAGCTTCCATTCTAGCATCCAGATGGCTCATTATGAGGCACTTTATGGGCAAAGGTATAGATCTCCTATTGGTTGGTTTGAGGTAGTTGAGGCGGCTTTGATTGGTCCAAATTTGGTTCATGAGACTATGGAGAAGGTTTAAATTATTAGGGAGAGGTTGAAGACCACTTAGAGTCATCAGAAATCTTATGCGGATGTGAGGAGAAGAGAGTTGGAGTTTGAGGTTGATGATTGGGTATTTCTGAAAGTGTCACCCATAAACGGTGTGATGAGATTTGGTAAGAAAGGGAAACTTAGTTCCCGCTATGTTGGTCCTTATCGGATTCTGAGGAGAGTTGGTAGTGTTTCTTATGAGTTGTATTTACCATCAGATCTAGAAGCGGTTCATCTGGCTTTCCATGTTTCTTTGTTGAAGAAGTGTGTTGGTGATCCGACCTTGATTGTTCCCTTGGAAGATGTGGATGTAAAGGATAGCCTTACTTATGAGGAAGTTCCCGTAGAGATTCTTGATCGTCAGATTCAGAGGTTGAGAAACAATGAAGTTGCTTTGGTAAAGGTTCTTTGGAGAAATCAGCTAATTGAGGGAGCTACTTGGGAAGCATAAGCAGCCATGAAAGCCAAGTACTCTCACCTCTTCCTTCCGATGCAGTTTCAGCTTGAGGTATTACTCTCCTCCTTAGTTTGTCCCACTGAATCTTTCCGCCAGTTTTCCCCATGATCCTAGCATGCATTCATGTTTTCCGAAGTTAGTTCAGTCATGTTTTAAAGTTACAAGCTCATTTTTAATGCTTGTTCTTCAGTTTTCATGTTTTATTTCTTGATTGGGCTATTTTCCTCCCTAGTTTTCCTTTCTTATTCTTCATTCGAGGATGAATATTCCCAAGGGGAGATATTGTAACACCCCAAAATTTAAACCGGCAAACAAACTCAATACCCAAAACTTTCTCTCAAACTGTTAATCCCGACGGGCAGCTGCCACAGGCGTCGGTGTCCCTACGAACCATGGGGTGCACCATGGGAGATGACCAGTAGCTATCTAGAACCCCTTCCAGCGGATGGGTGGCCATGAGGGGCATCATAGATGTGACATCCCATCAGAGCCAGCATCAGAGTTGTCTAGAGGAGTTTCCCTCTGACTCCATTTCCCCGGTGGGCCACACCATAGGCGTCATGGCTACGATGGCCCGTGAGACCACATCATCAGAACCCTTTAGTGCCCTAGAATTTTAGACCCTCCATTAGAGGCCTTGGCCGATGGGCCGTCGTGGTACGATGCTTGTCGGGTAGCCAGTGAGGACATATTTTTCTTTAGCTTTAATTTTAAGTCTGAGGGGTATTTTTGTAATTATACATCCTTTTAACTCTTAAGTCAGGTCATTTTGACCATTTTTGGTAGGGTTTTATTCCCTAATAGCCTAAGATCTTCAAATTCTAAGTCATTCTATTACAAAACAAGAAAGACTTCCTCTTCTCCAAGTCTCAAGCTCCAAGCAAGAACCTCTATCTTCAAGCCTCTATTCTTTTTAATCTAGCATAGAAAGCTTCAACTGAGGTATGTGGGCATTCAATAAGGGATTCTTTTCACCCTTATGCCCAAAATTTTCAAGTTTTACTTTGATTTATAAATTTATAAAATTAGGGTTCTTACCCAAATTGGGGAAAAGTTATGTGTTTTGTTTTAAAGTATCAATTCATGATTTCCCATTGATTACCCATGTTTTAATTGAGATTCCTTAAGTGTTTTCAAAAGCCCATGCATAAAGAAGAATTTCTAGTATGATTTCATTGAATTGCATGTTTTCAAGTGAAATTTGGCATGTTTAGATAACATAGTCTCAGTATTATGAAATTGCATGTCCAATTTTTCAAGTTATGAATTTAGAAAGAAAAGTATGTTTTGAATTAGGGATATGCTAAGTTTTTTAAGGATTTTGAAGTATGCATTATATGACATTAGATATGTCTCTATGTTTATGAAAGGTTTGGCATCTAGATATGTCTACCTAAGTTATGCGAATTGCATGGTATCATATATACCATTATCCTTTTCACACAGATTTGGCATCAGTTATGTGACAAGTATAAGTTGAGCTATAAGTATGTTTGGGAGTAGTATTGAGCACCGAGTTGGATTGGGTGAGCATACCCCTTGTATATCCCAGAACTACGTGCCACCGTAGGTTCTTTAAGTCCCTACTGTGGGCATTAGACATCATGATCACACTAGTTATGCCTTTATACCCTGGCAAGGTATATTGGATCCTTTCGATGGGGCGTATACGTTGGATTCCATGTAGCTTACATGACCTATGTCGGTTAAAGAACCTCCCACAGAAACAGTTTCAGTTAGTTAAATGCATTGACTCTTTGCTTTCAGATTTCAGAAGTTCCATTATTACTTATGGTTTTCAAGTATATTTTTTCTATGATATTGCATTGAGTCTTTCGCATTCCAGCTTCCACAATCATAGCATGATTTCAGTTTTAAAGTATGTACAACATGTTTACTTTAGATTTTTGCATATCTCACATACTCAGTACATCCTATAGTACTGACATATATCTTGCTCTGCATCCTCCTGATGATGCAGATTCAAGTTCGGGTCCTCAGATTTGTGGCTAGAGGTTAGCCGGTGTCCCAGCTTAGAGTAGTGAGTCTTTATACTTCGAGGACTAGTATTAGTTATCTATCTTTATGGTTCATGTTTAGTATTTGGAGTTAGATGGGGGCTTGTCCCAGTAACTCATTATTTAGTGTAGAGGCATTCAGACATAGTAGAGATTCTATATTTGGGTTTCTGATTCTGTTATGTTATGTTGAGATGTTGATGACTCAGTCTATTTATCTCTTCAGTTTGATGCTTCCGTTAAGTTTATCTATGTTTGTTTAAGTCATGCTTTAGCCAAGATTTAACTCGGGGCACTTGTGGTCCCGAGTCTCGTGTTACGTCAAAGGGGTAGCCTCGGGGTGTGACACAAAAGTTTCGGGTATTGAGACGTTTAGACTCACACCTTCTCGGTTAACCATCTAATTCTCTTATAGCCCAAATTATTACCCTTTTCAATATTGTTAAAACATTATTCAATAATACAATCCCATTAGGGGCATAGTCCATTATTGGTATCGTCATACCAAGACTTGCAAGTAAACCATTCTATTAATTTAGAACCCATAAGGTCTGTTAACAATTTACTGTGCCCAGTATTATAGGATCCAAGTAAGAGAACAGTAATCCCTTCAGCCATAATTCAATTCATTCATAAAACCCCTTAAATAGTAGTCCAGTTTGATTTAAACAAATCATTTGAACATTTTTGTATAATAGGGAAAAATCAGTAAAAACCATCAAATCCTTTCCAGTACAATTCAGTATGTATATACAATAGTAATTTCAATTAAAATGTAGGGAAATCATGATTTCATGAGTTTTTAGCAAAACTAGTTGGGCTATACTTGCAACCGTAAGTTCCATATTCAAAATCATAGTAGTTTTATACACAAGGGTCTGTAAATCATAACCTTTAGAAAGTATTTTGATAAGGGATCTTTCTGCGTACCTTTTGACGGAAAGAGACTCAAGAATTACTCGAAGTTGACCCTTGAAGCTTGAACCCTAAGTGTTCTTGTCCCGAGGAACTTTTGAGAAAAAATTATCATATGTTCTAATTAATGGGATGTTCGTAGGGACTTAGGATAATTTTAGATAGTGGGGGACGATTTCGGATAAGTAAAGGACCAAAAGACCCTTTTAAAATGCGTGAGAAAAGTTAAAAGAGGGCCACTGGTACCGCATCCGTGCCATGGAGCTATCGTGGAGGCTGGCCTCTGTGACATGACCTTATCATAGAGGTCCAGCTCCATGACACCCTTCTATCATGGAGGTCCACTATTTTGTGCCAAATTCTATTTTTCTTGTCCCGTGCTCCGTGGCACGGGGCTAACACGGTGGCACACTAATTCGGGTCTCAAAAAAATATTTTTCTCACGTTTCTTACTCCCAAAAATTCCTCAGTTCAATTTAACAACATCCCTAAAGGTTCTATACTCCAATTAACTCATTTTTCTTAGCTCTACAAGCACAATAAGGAACATCAGAATTACGGGACGTTACATTATCCCCCTATTGTCATCATTCGTCCCTGAATGATGATTATGGGCACTTCTAGCACGACATAAGAATGCGAAAGAGACATAAAGGAATAACATATAAAAGTGTTATAGACAAGATATGAATTAGTACCTTAATTAAGTTTGTCCGAAGCATCAAACCAAAAGGGATATCTAGACTTCATGTCCTTTTCCTATTCCTAAGTAGCTTCTTCCACTTTCTGATTCTTCCATAACACCTTCACCAAAGCTATTTATTTGGTCCTTAACTTTCGCACTTGTCGATCCAAGATTTCTATTGGAACTTCTTCATAAGATGACAAATCTTTCACCCCAATTTTCTCTATAGAAACCACAAGTGATTGATCACCCACACACTTTTTGAGCATAGACACATGAAACATAGGATGAACCGATGCCAAACTCACAGGTAACTCTAACTCGTAAGTGACATTTCTGATCTTCCTCAAAATATGATAAGGGCCAATATAGTGAGGGTTGATCTTTCTCTTTCTCCCAAACCTCATAACTCCAATCATAGGAGAGAGTTTCAAGAACACCCAATCGTCAACGTAGAATTCCAACTCCCTCTTTCTAACATCCACATAGGACTGTTGACTGCTTTGGAAAGTCTTTAGCCTATCTCGAATGGTATTAACTTTCTCCATCAATTGGTGCACAGATCTGGACCCACAAATGAGCTTTACCCACCTCATACTATCAAGTAGGTTATCTATACCTCCTACCATAAAGAGCCTCGAATGGTGCCATTTGTATACTTGAGTGGTAGTTATTATTGTAGGCAAATTCAATAAGGGGTAAGTGATCCACCCAACTACATTTGAAGTCAATGACGCACGCTCTCAATATATCTTCCAAGGTCTGAATAGTGCATTCTGTTTGCCCATCTGTCTGCTGGTGAAAAGAGGTGCTAAGGTTCACCTGCGTACCCAAACCATTCTGGAATTCTCTCCAAAACTAAGAAGTGAATTGCGTACCTCTGTCGGATACAATGGACATCGATGCACCATGAAATTTAACAATCTCCTACGTATAACCTCGCATAATCTTCTCCTGAATAAGTCGTCCTCACAGGTAGAAAATATACAGACTTGGTAATTCTATCAACAATTACCCAGATGGAATCATATTGGTTACGCGAATATGAGAGGCCAGTAATAAAGTCCATATTTAACATCTCCCACTTCTACATTAGGATTGCTATGTATTGGGACATACCACCAGGCCTTAGGTGTTCAACCTTAACTTGTTGACATGTGGAACACTTAGCAACAACATTAGCCACATCCCTCTTCATATTATTCCACCAGTACAACTCTTTCAAATCATGATACATTTTAGTAGAGCTAGGGTGACCAGTGTACCTAGAAACATGAGACTCAGTCAAGATCCTTTCACGCAAGTCATCGATATTTGGGTATACTTTCCCTTGATACCGCAAGATGCCATCCCCTCCTATTTCGAAAGCCATAATCTTCTGCTTACCAACATCCTCCTTAATTTTCATAAGTATAGGGTCATTAGCTTGCTTTTCCTTAACTTCAGCACCCTATAATGACTAAGCCATCTCATGTACCATAACTCTACCATCCTTTGAGTCTAACAACCGGACTTTTAAGTTGGAAAGACGATGAATATCTTTCACCAACCCTCTCTTTTCCTTCTCTACATGAGAAAGACTCCATATAGACAACCTGCCAAAAGCATCAACAAGTACGTTAGCCTTACCTGGGTGATAGTGCAAACTCATGTCCTAGTCCTTCAATAATTTGAGCCAACGCCTCTGCCTGAGATTTAGCTCCTTCTGGGTGAAAACATATTGCAAACTAGTGTGATCAGTGAAGATGTCCACATGCACCCCATATAGGTAATGACACCAAATCATGAGTGCAAAACCCACCACCGCCAACTGGAGGTCATGGGTTGGGTAGTTCTTTTCATGTACCTTGATTTGCATGGATGCATATGCCACCACCTTCCCATGCTGCATAAGTACATACCCAAGTCCCACCTGGGATGCATCATAATAGACCACGAACCCCTGAATGCCCTTAGGTAGAGTCAAGACAGGGGCAGAAGTCAAATAATCCTTTCATCCCTCGAAAACATTGTACCATACGAACTTAGCCTTCTTCTGCATCAGTTTTGTTAATTGAGCGGCTATAGATGAGAAATTCTCTATAAACCTCCTATAATATCCTGTCAAACCCAAGAATCTCCTAGTGTCCATCGCAATCATGGGTCTTAGCCATTTTTTCACCCCTTCAATCTTTTGAGGATCCACCTTAATCCCCTTACTAGACACAATATACCCAAGAAAAGCCACAGAGTCTATCCAAAATTAACACTTAGATAATTTGACATATAATTCCTGCTCCGTAAGGGTCTGTAGTACTATTTGGAAGTGATTGGCATGATCTTCCTCAGTTCAAGAGTAGACCAAGATGTCATCAATGAAAATAATTACAAAAATATCAAAAAATTGCTTAAACACCTTGTTCATAAGATCCATGAAGGCTGCAAGAGCGTTAGTCAAACCAAAGGACATGACCAAAAATTCAAAATGGCCATACCGAGTACAAAAAACAGTCTTAGGAATATCAACCTCCCTAACTATTAACTGATGGTAACCCGAATGGAGGTCTATTTAGAGAAACACCTAGCACCTTGAAGTTGGTAAAAAAGATCATCAATTCTAGGGAGAGGGTACTTGTGCTACACCATTACTTTATTCAGTTGGCGATAATTAATACTCATACTAAGAGACCCATATTTCCTACGCACGAAGAGAATGGGAGCACCCCAAGGAGAGACACTAGGGTAGATAAAACCTTTATCAAGGAGGTCTTTCAATTGTTCTTTTAACTCTTTCAACTCCACAGGAGCCATTCTATAAGGTGTAATAGAAATGGGTCTAGTGTCAGGTAGAAGGTCTATCCCAAAATCTATCTCTCTATCGGGAGGGACTCCGAGGAGGTCATCGAGAAACACTTTGGGAAATTCATTAATGATTGGAACGGAGTGGAGTAGGGGACTTTCAATACTAGAATCCTTGACCCGAACTAAATGGTACAAGCACCCTTTGGATATCATCTTTTGGTCTCTAAAATAGCATATGAACCTTCCCTTAGGCACTACGGGACTACCCTCCCATTCAAGGACTGGCTCATTTGGAAAACAGAATTTGACTTTTCTAGTCCTACAATCCATATTAGCATAGCAAGAATGAAGCCAATCTATCCCCAAAATTACTTCAAACTCTATCATATCAAGTTCTACCAAATCCACCACCGTATACCACAATCTTCATAGACCCTCTTAGCAATAATGGAATCACCAACAAGGGTGGAAACTAAGAAAGGTTCAGGTATATTTTAGGGAGCAAAACAAAAATTTACAGCCACATAATGATTCACATAAGATAGGGTGGAGCAAGGATCAAGTAATACATAAACATCACGGGAAAAAATCTGTAACATACCCGTGACAACATCCGGTGAAGCCTTATATTCCTGGCAAGTAGATAACCCATAGAGATGGTTTCAACCCCCACCAGCACCCTAAATAACCCCTTTGGCAGCTAGGGCTGATGAAGTAGTAGTTGGAGCGTTGCTACCCCCAAAAGTTCCCTTAGCCTGAGGGCACTCCCTGTGAATGTGACATGGCTATCCACACCCATAATACACGCCATTGCCAACTAAACACTGACCACGATGAGCTTTACCACAAGTACGGTGTCATGCCCCGAGCCTACACCCTGGACGCAATATGGTGCTTAGAGTCATAAGTGACCTCAGGCTAACCTATGGCCTGGCATAATACTGAGATACATACTAAAATATAATGCGGAAGCTAAAATGTGCTGAGCTCTTGAAGAGTACTGTAATAAACTGAACTTTATAAACTGAAATACATAGTCATTTGAAAGATGATACAACTAACTAACTAACTAACTATCTATGAAGACTTTACTAACATTGGCTATGGTTAGCAAGGATATGACCCCCGACTATCTTTAATTAATGTATAAAAACTAAAATAACCACTATAACTACTAACTAACTGGAGTTCCTGGAAAAAGAGAACTTGTTCCCTGCTGGCTGGAAGCTGGGTTTTGTCTGACCATGATCTTGGAAGCTAGCACTAAAACCTGCATCATCAAAAAGATGCAGCACAAGAAGGTATGCGATCATTACTTTGAATGTACTGAGCATATGAGATAATGCACTAACTTTGGAATCATTAGAAAATATGTATACTGAAAGCATGGCTGAAAACTGGACTAAGTATAACATCTGAAGATGCATAAGTCAAATCATAAAACATAAGCTCTTTTACTTAAGAAAGTGTAAATCCTGTTTTTGAACTGTAACTATGAGATCATGATATTTAAAGATAAGTAAAATTGTTACTTGGGGATCCATAGACTAAAAAGCTGAATTATGTCTGAAAATCATAAAATAGTGCAACTAGGCTGAAAACCATGAGTCATTCCAAAGTCTTGTTTAAAGTAAATCCTTAGGGGAGTTTCTTCTACTGAACATGCAGAAAACACTGATATATTGTACTGAATGCAAGCTGAAAGATATAAGTTGATGCAATGACCAAGTAAATAAATATGTAACTGTATAATATTAAACTAAATTAGATAATTGAATACAAGGTCATGTAATATTGAATATAGACTGTTGGAGCTACTATTAACCGACATACCCCAAGCTGAGCTAACTATGGGGCTAATCTGTAACCCTGGATGGAAGGGTGTTCATACCTTGGCAAGAGTACAAACAAATCTAACGTGGATTCACTAAACTAATATCCACAAGGGACAAGGGTGTCCAGCCTAATCTGACAGCTAAACCCTTTGATACCTATAGTGGTGTCATAGTTCTGAAACTTAGGGAATGCTACCAAAGGCCTCAGCCTAATCTGATAGTTGAGCCTTTATCCCTTCGTCCGCTCGGTGCTAAGCCTACTCCCAACTGAATATAAAGTAATAAATGCAACTGAAATACTGGATAGCTCAAATATACTGATGTTTTGAGAATGCAAAATATTACTGAGCCTGAAGCATTCTAATCATGTAATTATGACTGACTGAGTGCCTGACTAATAATGTATGAGGACGGTTTGTATCATGTGACATATCTGAATGTCAAAACTATTTATATTTAAAACATATGTTGTAGATCATACTTGTAACACCCCAAAAACTTATTCAGCTTTTAAACTCAGAATTTCAGTGAAATTTCATGTTTCCAGAAATGATAGGTCCAGACCATGGACTGTGGTCTAAACCACGGGTCATGGAATAGAGCCGTAGGTTGAGCTTTCTAGGTTCAGACTTTGGTTTGAGAACAACGAGTTAGTTCTACAGACCGTAGTTCAATCTATAGCCCATCCTGTTAACTCGTGGTACCACAATTGAGGGCTGACTGATTCCCTAGGACCCAAGAGTCAAGTCTACGGTCCGTAGTTCGAACCATGGACCGTTCTGTAACTCATAGAACTTGATTCAGAGGATTCCATATTCCCCAGGAACTACGACTTGGGTCTAGGACCCGTGATTCTTTCTACGGGTCCATCCGGTTGACCTGTAAACTGCCTTCTGTAGCTTGATCTTTTGGCCAGGAATGACAGATGGAAACCACTAGCCATGGTTTGGTCTACGACCTGTGGAACCCATCTGTGATCCCTGAAAAGTCAACTTTTTCCAGCTTTTTCTTAATTAAGTCTCAGGGTTATTTCAACCATTACCCACCCTTTTAACTCCTAAGTGAGGTTGTTTTGACAATTTTTAGCATAATTTCTAAGCGTATTATCCTAAGTCCCTTCTCATTACCTCATTCATCTCCTAAAAAGGAAAAAAACTCTCTCAAGGTCAAGGTCTCAAGCTCCAAGTTCAAGTATCCTAGTATATTCAACTTCAAGTGGGTTATCTTCAATCAAAGTATGTGGGTATTCAAAAATGGGTTCCTTTCACCCTTGTGTCCAAAACCCTAATACTTATTTTGAATTCTGAACTTGTGAAATTAGGGTTTTGATCTAAATTGGGGAAAGCTTATGAAATCAGTTTATATGCATCAATTCATGGTTTCTTATGGTTAATTTATGATTTGAATAAGATTCCTTAATTGGTTTCAAAAGACCATGCATTAAAGTTGATTTCTAGTATGATTCCATTGAATTGCATGTTTTCAAGTGAAAGTTCACATGTTTAGATAACATGTCTTTATGTATTTATGAAATTGCATGCCTAATTCTTTAAGTATGAATTTAAGAAGAAAAAGTATGTTTTGAATTATCACTATACTAAGCTTCAAGAACTTATGATATGAGAATTGCATGATACCCGATGTGTTTTTATATTTTTCAACAAAATTTGGCATGAGATTTTGCCACTATGAATTATGAGCTATATGTACATGTTTTGGTAGTAGTATTTAGCACCGAGCGATGAGGGTTCGATTACTCAAGTCCAAAACTATGTTGCTAATGTAGCTTATAAAATGATGTGCCCTATGGGCTTATGAGAGTGGTCCCACATATTGATTATGGTGTCCTGTGCTTAGAAGGCATTAGGATAGCTTTTCCAACTAGAGTTACATAGTTGGGTATGGTGACTCGTTCCTTGGCACGGTTTAAGTTAGCTATGCTAACTAGGGTTATATAGTTAGATTCCATGTAGCTCGCATGGTCTATTGTCGGTTATAAGAAACTCCCTTAAGAATGTTTTGACTTGTTTTAAGCTTATGAAATCTATTTCGAAGTTTTGATTCTTATCTCATGTTTACTATTCAAGTTATGATATTTACTTATGATATCCCTTTTATGCATGAACACAGTTTTAAGCACGTTTTAAGCATGTTTCAACATGATTATGCATATCTCACATACTCGGTACATCCTATAGTACTGACACATATTTTGCGCTGCATCCTCTTGATGATGCAGATTCAGGCTCCTTCCCTCAGATACGTGACTAGAGATTTCAGGCCAATCCCAGTCTGTTGTTGGTAAGTCTTCATAGTTCGAGGACTATTTATGATCTTAGTTAGTTTATGGTTATTTACTTCCCTATTTTGAGTTAGATAAGGTCTTGTCCTAGCAACTCCTAATGTTAAGTGTAGAGGCTTTAAGGACATGGATAGTATTTGAGTCTCTTCCTTGGAGTTGTATGTCTTTTGACTCGGTTATCTATATGTTGATTTCGAATCTTCTTATTATGCTTCCGTTTATCTTTTGTTTTGCTTGAGTATGCTATGACCAAGGGTTAATCTAGGGAACTTGTGCTCCGAATCCCATGTTACGTCTAGGGTGTAGCCTCGGGGAGTGACAAACTTGGTATCAGAGCCTCAAGTTCAAGAGTCCTAGGATGTCTGAAAATTGCATCGAGTGGAGTCTCCTTCATGTGTGTGAAACATACCACACTTATGAGAGGGAAGCTATGAGATGTCTTAGAAAAACTTCACTTCTTTCATGATCACATCATGCATTAGAGTTTGGCTCTAATATCTCTCTAATCCTTACCTTGTACATTTCAGATTATGACTCAACGTGCTATGCCTCACCGAGCCACTTGGAATGATGCTCCTCCTATTCCGGCCCCTGAGGTCACAAATGAGGAATTCAAGAACACCATCCATTTGATAGCCCAGACCATGACTGCTCAAGACAACCAACCAACTCCTATCTCTGTCCACCCTCAAGGTGGGGTAGCAGCCCGGGTCCATGATTTTGTCCGAATGAACCCGCCTAAATTTTGGGGTTCAAAGATGGGTGAAGACCCACTTAGCTTTATTGATGAGGCGAAGAAGATCTTCGATGTGATGCAAGTGGGTGATGTTGATTGTGTGGAGCTCGTGTCTTATCAACTCAAGAATGTGGCTCATATCTGGTTCACGCAATGGAAGGAAGTTAGAGCTAGGGACGAGGTCCCTATGACTTGGAAGTGTTTTGAGAGAACCTTCCTTGACTGGTTCTTTCCCCGAGAGTTAGGCAAGCGAAGGCTGAGGAGTTTGTGAACTTGAGATAGGGGTCAATGTCAGTCCCAGAGTATAGTTTGAAGTTTACTCAGTTGTCTAGGTATGCCCCCTCTATGGTAGCTGACCCGCATGATCAGATGAGTAAGTTTATCTATGGGGTTTCTGATATGGGGAAAAAGGAGTGCCGGTCCGCTATGTTGTTAAGTGATATGAGCATCTCCAGACTTATGACCCATGCTCACTAGATCGAAGGAGGCAAGCTTAAGGTGATGGCTAGGGAGAATAAAAGAGCCAGGTCTGAGGGTTCGGGGTTTAGCCATCAGAAGTCCGGAGGCGGACATCGCTCTTCATTTTAGAAGAAGTTGTCAGGACCTGTGCATTCTACTTCTAGTGCTCCTTCTCAGGCCTCCAGGCCCTGTCATGATTAGTACGGTACAGGTGCAGGCTCTTTTTCTCAGAGTAGTGATGCAAAGGGGCCTTCTTTCCCCGTTAGTACCAAGTGTGGGAAGAATCATCCTGGTGAGTGTTTAGCTGGATTAGGTGGTTGCTTTGGGTGTGGTCAGGTTAGCTACAAGATTAGGTATTGACCTTCAGCTATGAAGGGACAGGGAGGTAGTAGGGCTCAGTCTGCTCCAGCAGCCCTAGAAGGTCGCCCAGCCCAGCAGGGCACAACTTTTAGTTCTGGTGGTCAGCGTTAGAACTGCCAATATTCTATGTCCTCTCTCCAGGACCAAGAGATCTTGCCTGATGTTCTCGCTGGTATGTTCAAAGTCTTCTCTCTAGATGTGTATGCTTTGTTGGACCCCGGAGCCTCTCTATCTTTTATGACCCCTTATGTAGCATGAAAATTTGAAATTTGTCCTGAATTGCTTTTAGAACCCTTTTTTGTGTCTACTCCTGTTGGTGAGTCTGTCCTAGCTAAAAAAATCTACCGAAGTAGCCCTATCTCAGTCCTTCACACAGTCACTTCAGCAAATTTAGTAAAGTTGGAGATGACTTATTTTGATGTTATTCTTGGTATGGATTGGTTGTATGCTTGTTATGCTTCGGTTGGTTGTCCTACTCGGGTTGTCAATTTCAAGTTTCCAAATGAACCTGTCTTTGAATGGCAAGGTAGTCCCCAATCCTCGAAATGTCTTTTCATATCTTATCTTTAGGCTAGGAAGATGATTTCTAAGGGTTATATTTATCATATAGTTTAGGTCATGGACACAGAGTCCGGAACCCCATCTCTTCAGTTTGTTCATGTTGTGAATGAGTTCCCAGAGGTATTTTCCGATGATTTGCCCAGAGTCCCTCTCGAGCGGGAGATTGACTTTGGGATAGATCTTCTTCTGGATACGAATCCTATCTTTATCCCTCCCTAAAGAATGGCCCCTGTGAAACTAAAGAAATTGAAGGCTCAATTGAAAGATCTTCTTGATAAGGGTTTCATCAGGCCTAGCATTTCTCCATGGGGTGCCCCAGTTTTGTTTGCTCGGAAAAAAAGATGGTTCTCTTAGTATGTGTATTCACTACCGTCAGTTGAACAAGGTCACCATCAATAATAGTATCCTATTTCTAGGATTGATGACTTGTCCGATCAGCTTCAGGGTGCTAGTTTCTTCTCTAAAATTGACCTTAGATCCGGTTATCATTAGCTTTGTGTTCGAGAGTGTGATATTCCGAAGACAGCCTTCAAGAATCGATATGGTCATTATGAATTTATTGTGATGTCTTTTGGTCTAACGAATGCTTCTGCAACTTTTATGGATTTGATGAACTGTATGTTCAAGCAGTATTTGGATATATTTGTGATTGTTTTCATTGATGATATCCTTATCTACTCTCAGAGTGATAAGGAGCATGCAGACCATTTCAGAGTTGTGTTGCAAACTCTCAAGGACCGGCAGTTATTTGCTAAGTTTAGTATAAGTGAGTTATGGATGCAGTCCATTGCTTTTCTGGGTCATATTGTGACTAGAGATAGTATTCGGGTTGATTCTCAAAAGATTGAGGTAGTTTAGAAATGTCCTAGACACGCATCCCCGTCTGATATTAGGAGATTTTTGGGTTTGGCTGGTTACTACAGGAGATTTGTGGAAGGATTTTCTTCCATTGCTGCCCCTTTGACTTGATTTACTCAAAAGAAGGTAAAATTTCAGTGGTCTGATTTATCTGAGAAGAACTTTCAGGAATTGAAGACTAGATTAACCACAACTCTAGTGTTAGCTCTACCCGAGGGACTAGATAACTTTGTTGTGTATTGTGATACTTCTCGGATTGGTTTGGGTTGTGTTTTGATGCAACGTGGTAAAGTAATTGCTTATGCCTCTAGACAGCTTATGGTTCATGAGAAGAACTACCCTACTCATGATCTTGAGCTAACAACCGTGGTTTTTGCTTTGAATATTTGGAGACATTACTTGTATGGGGTGTACGTGGATGTATTCACCGATCATAAGAGTCTTCAGTATGTGTTCACTCAGAAGGAATTAAATTTACGACAAAGAAGATGGTTTGATCTTCTTAAGGACTATGACATGAGTGTGCTTTACCATCCGGGTAATGCAAATGTTATGGCAGATGCGCTTA
The DNA here is from genome assembly GCA_003996215.1 of Jaltomata sinuosa. Taxonomy (NCBI): domain Eukaryota; kingdom Viridiplantae; phylum Streptophyta; class Magnoliopsida; order Solanales; family Solanaceae; genus Jaltomata; species Jaltomata sinuosa. The sequence goes on along the minus strand of QJPP01002593.1, from coordinate 46,236 downwards.
GCAGATTGTCCATGGGTAGTGATAAGTCGATAATCTACCAACTTATTGAGCCTATATCCATGAATTATTGCTACGTTTTGAATCTATTTAGAGGTTCTTATGGCTTTATTGATGTTTATGCATGTACTTTCGATAAAAGAGGAGAAACAAGGATATGGACCCAAAAAGAGCCAAAAAAGAGCTAAGTGTGAAGAGCTAAGAAAAATTAGAGAATCTGTCGAGAGGTGTGATGGTTGTGAGACACGCACAAGCCGAGGTGCAATTTGCATCTCCTCCGCATGAAGCTGCAAAGATGCCTGAAGATTCTGCTAAGAAGTGCGGTCGCCATGCGATGCGTACATCTCGTGGTGCGAAATGCATCACCCTTTACACAAAGCCTACTTAAGCGGCTGAAGTCACTGGTCAACCTACAGCCTACAGCAAGTGTGTGAAGCGCACACTACGACGTGAAAACCAAAAGCCACATCGGACACCACTCGGGGGCAATTTTGTACTAACTTTGTGTGACAATTTTGGGAACATATAAAAGGTAATTTTATGCTTGTTTTGTATATACAATTTTGAGCAGATAATTTTATTAGAGAAATTGAAGATATTTTTGGCTTGTAAACACTTTTTTCCATCTCCAATGAGAGAGGGTTTTCAATCCAATGTTTTGGTTAACAAATTGTGTACCTAATTTTACTCTAGAACTTGAGAATCATCTACAATGGATGGGAATTTGATTTACCCAGCTGGTATAACTTCTCCCCCTTCTATGAGTGGCTAATTTCTCTTGTCTAGGGGTGTACTGATGATGGGTGTGTGGCTAACGGGTGTGGGTGTTGCTAATTCTCTCATATAATTGCTTATCTAATGTGGATCTAGTAATTTCACCATGTTTTAATCTAATAATTTTTTGTTGCAAACATGAATTTACCTTACTTGGCTACTTAGTTGCTCGAGAGAGAATTTTGTAGTTGTGTATGTGAAAATGCTAGTGGGTACTTGGGAATCCACTTAGATTGGAGGCTAGACATAGCTCCAATCACGGAATCTCCCATTTAAGGGTCCGAGCTAGAAATAGGACGACCTCCCCAAGCAAATATTGGTTTGTTGTTTAGCACACCAAATGATGTTCTAACAAAAATCATCGGATATGTGGATGTAGATCGAGAGATGGCATTCCACACTTATGAACAACGTTACCCATGTCACTAGGTGAGAATTTGAGTGAATTAGCGATTACCCTATCCTATAGAAAATGCCCCATCGGAAATGTACCCTAGTCATCTAGTTCTATTTGGTACAACCATCTCAATTTTATAGCTTTTGTTTGAATTAAGTTAGTACTGACAACTTTCCCAATTTCACCATTTTATTGCTTTGGTTTTGTTGAACAATTTCTCTCTCTTTGAAATTGCTTCGCACAATCTCTAATGAGTTAAATCAGGTCCCTTGGGTTCGACCTCGACATCCGTTGGGTCTATAAATTTTATTTTGACTACGCGATCACCGTGACCTCCTAATTGGAGAGCATGATTTGAGTATTTATAAAAAATGGCGCCGTTGCTGGGGACTTGGGTATTAGCTTGTTATTTATTGTTGTAGTGAAGTCAATTTGAGAGTGCTTGTTTTCTTTTACTTTTTGTTGTTGGTGGTGGTGAACTTGCAGGCACGCGTCATTCGAATATAAAGGCAAATACTTCTCACTCGAGCCATTTGTTCTTGACCTTGATACCTTATCGGACCTTAAGTTGGATTTTTGGGAGCCGAGGGAGAAATGGGTGCTACCTCTACTAACGAGATTGGTTATAAAATGAAGCTCGAAAGAGTAGAGAGCTATCAATCACCTCCACACTCCATAAATTCATGGTAAAGAGCATTTTGAATGAGCGGCTAGAAACAATTAATGCCATTGGTGCTATCGGGGGTATGAGGATTGTACAGGATGGTGTGGGTTTGAGTAAAGGTAGTGATGAGGCTTCTATTGCAGACCAGGAGGTGGGTTTCCATTATAGCCCTCAAAGCTCGGATAGGCACGATCATGGGAATCAAGGTTGGAACGGGCAACATGAAGACTCTAAAATGGAGAATATGGTTATGGAAGTGCTAGAGAATGTTGGGGAAACCCATGGAATCGTCGAGGAATTGAGTCATAAGCTTGGGGGACTTGCCCAAACCGTTCAAGCGCATTCTGTGGACATTGAACGTCTTGAAGGTAGAATGCATTGGCTGAATTCACAACTCTAATCTAGGCAAGCCGAGAATGAGGATGATGATATGCCAATGATAAGCATACCTCAGAAAAGGCAAACTCAAGGGTATGGGGTGCCCAAGATGTTTCAAAATAAGAGAAAGGAGACTAAAATTCTTAAACCACTCCCTACTTGTCCACCTCCATTCCCTCAACTACTCTTGCATGAAAATATGGAGGAGAAGACAAATGATTTTGAGTCTTCATTGAAGATAATCACCATAAACGCGCCTGCAAGCTCCAACTTTGACAAAATGTACGAATGTGCTAAATTCGTGAAAGAGTTATACACCACATGCAATTTAGAAGAGATAGGGGTAGTCCAACTATCCCTTTTTAGTAGTGCTACTCTTGCGGGAAATTTCTCCGATGAAGCATTAATGCTGGGTTTACACATGGTGTGTGATTTGAAAGGAGTCCACAAGTCCGCTAGAATAGTGTGCGGCAAAAACTAAAGTATCAACTTGATGTCGTTAGCCTCTTTTGAGTGAATGGAGTTGGGATAGGCCACTAGCACATGCTTGAAGCTTGGCATAACAGACCGGTCAAAATGACAACCCGCGAGAATCAGTAGTGATATTTTGATTAAGGTGGGGCGAGTGGTGTATCTAGAAGATTTTGTGATAATTGATTGTAGGGGAAGTTTCGAGATACCCATTATCTTGGGGAATCTTCTTCTAAAAATAGGGCACACCTTGAGTAAAATGAACTTGGTAGAATTGAAGTTTGCATTGAACGATGAGGAAGTCACATTCAATGTGAGTAGATCTATGAGGCAACCAAGTGATATCCAAACGGCCTTCGCAATTGAACAAATCAAGGAGAGTGTCAATTTGTACATGAGAGAGGGATTCGTTGATTAAGCCTTAGAAGCCGTGCTATTGAATCATGATGGCGAGGGTATTAAGGAATTCGATGAAGTTTGTTGCATTGGTGGTCATGGGATCCTACTCTTATACCCCAAAGAAACTTGATCTGGATCTGAAGAATAGGGAAACCCCACCATCAAAACCGTCGATCGTTAAAACCCCTAACTTGGATCTCAAACCATTGCCCTCCCATTTGAGGTATGCATACTTGGGTGCTAATGAAACCTTGCCGATCATTATTTCCAACTAGTTAAGCAACACGCAAGTGGAAGCTTTGCTTTGAGTGTTGAATAAATATATCCGAGCTATAGGGTGGACCATTGTGGATATAAAAATCATACCTCTAGGAATATGCACTCATAAAATAAACATCCAAGAGGAAAGTATCCCTTCAATTGAGCACCAACGAAGACTAAACCCGCTTATGCAAGAAGTAGTGAAGAAAGAAATCATCAAGTGGTTGGACGCGGGAGTAGTCTTTGCCATCTCGGACCGCACGTGGGTTAGCTCGGTGCAATGTGTTCCAAAAAAGGGAGGAATTATAGTGGTGCCAAATGAGAAAGATGAGATGATCCCCCTTCGACCAGTGACCGGTTGGAGAGTGTGCATGGACTATAGAAAGTTGAATTCGTGGACAGAAAAAGACCATTTCCCTCTTCCGTTCATGGATCAAATGTTAGATCAGTTGCCGTGCCATGGCTTCTATTGTTTTCTAGATGGCTATTCTAGGTACAATCAAATTTCAATTGCCACTGAGGACCAGGAAAAGACCACTTTCACATACCCATATGACACATTCCCCTTCAAAAGAATGCCCTTTGGACTTTGTAATGCCCCGACCACCTTCCAAAGGTGTATGATGTCGACCGGCCACCTTCCAAAGGTGTATTATGTCGATATTCTTAGACATGGTGGAGGACACAATGGAGATTTTCATGGATGACTTTTCGGTGGTGGGGGTGATTTCAATGATTGTTTAGAGCACCTAGAGGAGGTACATAAAAGGTGTGAGGAAACAAATTTGGTGTTGAATTGGGTAAAGTGTCACTTCATGGTTAAAGAAGGGATAGTTTTGGGACACAAGATCTTTGAAAAAGGGCTGGAGGTTGATCAAGCAAAGATTGAGGTTATATTGAAACTACCCCCTCTAAGAACCGTGAAGGGCATCCAGAGTTTCCTAGGGCACGCTAAATTTTATCGGTGATTCATCAAGGACATCTCAAAGGTGGCTCATCCCTTGTGTAATCTTTTATAAAAGGAAGAAACATTTAACTTTGATGATAAATGCATGATGACTTTCCTCACCTTGAAAGAAAAACTCATATCCACCCAGGTTATCATTGCCCCGGTTTGGTCAAAGCCTTTTGAGCTTATGTGTAACGCCAGTGGCGTAGCCTTAGGGGTAGTTCTTGTTCAGCGAAGAGAGAAGCTTTTTCACTCGATATACTATGCAAGAAAAACTTTGAATGCCTCACAAACAAATTACATGGTTACAGAACAAGAATTGTTGCCTGTAGTGTTTGCTTTTGAGAAATTTTGGGCATATCTCTTGGGCACTAAGGTGGTGGTGCACACCTATCACGCTGCTATAAGATATTTGATGGCTAAAAAGGATGCAAAACCAAGATTAATCCGGTGGGTGCTACTTCTTCAAGAGTTTGATTTTAAAGTGAAGGATCGAAGAGGGTGTGAAAATCAAGTGGCTGACCACCTATCCTGTTTGGAAGAAGAAGGAAGACCGGTGGGGGAACTTGAAATTAACGACTCATTCCTGGATGAGCGAATTTTGGCTGCATCTCATGACTTGATACCTTGGTTTGCTGATTTTGCCAATTATTTAGCAAGTGATCTACTCCCGGAGGGATTGATCTTTAATCAGAAAAAGAAATTTCTCCACGACGTTTGAAAATATTATTGGGATGAGCCCTACTTGTTCTGGATTTGTGCCAATGGAATGATAAGGAGGTGTGTTCCTGAAATTGAAATGTTACCATTCCTTAGAGCATGTCATTCATCCCCTTTTAGAGGACACCATGGGGCATGCGCATTGCGTCTAAGGTATTGCAAAGCGGGTTCTATTGGCCTACGTTATTCCACGATGTTCATGATGTGGTGAACGAGTGTTACAAGTGTCAGCGCAGAGGAGGCATATCTTGCTGCCACGAATTACCACTAACCCACATTTTGGAGGTAGAATTTTTTGATGTATGGGGTATCGATTTTATGGGACCTTTCACGAGCTCATATGGGAACACCTATATCTTAGTAGATATGGACTACCTATCCAAATGGGTTGAGGCGGTGTCCTTACTAAATAACGAGGGGCAAAGTGTGACTGCCTTTCTTAAAAAGAACATTTTTGCTAGATTCGGCACACCTCATGCCATATCAGCGATGGTGGATCGCACTTTTGCAACAAATTGTTCGGTGCACTACTTGAAATATATGGTGTCAAACACAAAGTAGCCACTCCTTATCATCCACAAATGAGCGGGCAAGTTGAAGTGTCCAATCGGGAGATTAAATCCATCCTTTCAAAGTCGGTGAATGTTCACCAAACGGATTGGTCACGTAAGCTAGATGATGCACTATGGGCATACAGGACAGCATATAAGACCCTGATTGGAATGTCCCCCTATTAACTAGTTTTTAGCAAAGCTTGTCATCTCCCGATCGAATTGGAACACAAGTCTATGTGGGCCTTGAAGAAGCTGAACCTAGATTTGGAAAGAGCCGCTCGTGCTAGGGTTGAAGATATAAATGAAATGGATGAGTTTCAGATGTGGGCGTACGAAAATGCCTCTATCTACAAGGCCCGAATGAAACACTACCATGACCAACAAATTTTAAGATAAGAGTTTCACCTGGGAGATTGGGTACTCTTGTTTAATTTGAGGCTTCGGCTCTTTCTGGGTAAACTATGATCCAAATGGTCGGGTCCTTATAAAGTTCTTCAAGTTTTTGCCAATGGAGCTATTTAATTGGAGAATGAGGATGGCTTGGCTTTCAAGGTCAATGGGCAACGAGTGAAGAAGTATTTGGGAATCACAGGGGAGGGTGCATGTGTAAAAGACATTTTCCTGGATGAACCTTGATTTGGAGGTACCTCCGTCGAGCCATGACGTTAAACCAAGCGCTTCTTGAGAGGCAACCCAAGCTCTTTTTCCTTACGTATTTTTTCCTTATTTTCTAGTTTTATCTTGTATGTTATTTTTGTTAGCATTGTAGTTAGAATGGAGGCAATGGTCAGATAATACGGGGATCTATGCAAGCGCATCGCATATCTGAATGCATGAGCTTAACAGATTACCTGGCCGTTCAGGCCAATTCATGTGTGATTGGTATGCGATCGCATGACCTGAAGTGCATGTCGCACACTTATTTTGCACTACATTCTAGAATGCTGGAAGTTTTCCCCAGAATTTTTCCACTCATGCGTTTTCAGTGCGGACCGCATGATCTTAGGTGTGTGTTGCACATTGGTCGCACAAGCAGCAAACAGACTATCAACCTTAACTGATGCAATGGAAGTGTGGCTGCATCACCTGAAGTGTGCTTTGCACTTCAGTTTATGGAGTTTACCATCTCTTCTTTCATGCTTTAATGAGGAAAATGTTCAATTTTGGTTCGGGGTGCTTTTATCGCCTTGTTCATAGTAATGTGGAAATAAACTCTGAGCGTTTTATTAATACTACGGTTCTTTCCCAAGGAGCAAAAGTTTTGATTATTTTTTTTTCTTTTCTTTTCTTTTGTGTGTCAAACTGGGTTGATGTTTCCCTATGATAGATTGAGAGGCGACTTTCTTAAGGGAAAATGCCAAGTTAGTTTAGAATTGAGTCCGTAAATGCTTGTCTCGAAATGGGCCCACTAAAAAATTTTCTTGGTAAATTGTTTTTGAAAAGGAAAAGAGGAAAGGAAATGATTTTTTGAGAAAAAGCATTCTCTTGCCATGACTTGCACGCTCTCGCTTTAGCTCGATTGACTCACAAACGAGTGTTTAATGAACTCAAAATAGATTGTCAAAAGTCATTTTCCCTAATTGATTATGGGACTAATGGATGAAGTCTTGTGGCACGATGCCTTGTGCGGTGAGGCTTTACCTTGATTCTTATGCATAAGTGTCGTCTAGAACTTTCCCGAATGTTATTCAAGGCAAACTTCTAGGTGTAGCCAAGCTTGGGAAATGACCTTAGGCCCTTTTTGATAGTCACTTCACTCAAATGACCTCCCAATGACATCAAATCCAAGTAAATCCCTTTGAGCTTGTGACCATTCTTTGACACCTTTGTAACACCGTGACCTTTTTGGAACCTCTATCTTGGCACCCATCCTCTCTAATTGCTTGAAAATGAAATATAGGCTAAAAGCCTAAGTTTGGGGGGAACAAAAGATAACATAGGCAAATGTCTATGTTTGGGGGGTGCATGTGATCAAATGAGGAGAAGAAAAGGAATGCACTTCAAGTACAAGGTAGCACCTTGATTCGAGAATTGAAAATTACTCCAAAAGATCAATCCAAATGAGCAAATTAAAAAGAAAAAATAGGTGCTACCAAGTGAAGGTGATATAAGGTGTAAATAATCATGAGGTTAAAAGGAGAAATCTTGGGTTGTGTGAGGGAGAAATAAGGTGAAGTTGGAAATTGAAAATTGTGAGCGGCCTTTGAAATGACAAAATAAAGAGCATTAGGGAGGTGTAGTCACTTGAACCAAATGATATCCTCACCTTAGCCCTAGCCAACATTATTACCCGCAAGTCCTTGGTGATTCCGAGCTTGGCTAACCTACATTAGTAGTAATTTACATGAAGGACAAGCCTATGGTTTGATGCGCATGCACTTGAACTTCCTTGAGAGAGTGAGAGTCTTCTTGGTTCTCTTATAATCCCGTGTTTTGTGAATTGAATGATTGTGAGTGGGATTCTCTCTTGTGGTGAGTGGCATCATGCACTCAAATTGAAGCATAGAGTCTCTATTTCAATTGAGGGGAATGAATGAGACAAGTTGTGTGGCAAATCTCAAAGCAAACCTTGACGGTCCATGCCAATGACTTGAGAAGCTAAAATGTCTTGTTTTGAATGGAAAATTCCCTTGAGTTTTGAATGAAACATGATTTCCTTTTAACAAAAGGTTTTGAAATGAGCAATTTCCTTGAGCATGTGGGGCTCCAACTTGAGATAAGCATAGTAGTGGAGTCTTTTGTTTGTTTATTTTTCTTAAATGTTTAGTGTAGAATAGTTTTTGTTCCTTAATTGAGCCTTAGCATAATTCATTCCATGCCATGTGAGTATCTTGCTTGAGGACAAGCAATAGTTCAAGTTTGAGGGTTTGATAAGTCAGTAATCTACCAACTTATTGAGCCTATATCTATGAATTATTGCTACGTTTTGAATTGATTTAGAAGTTCTTATGGCCTTTATTGATGTCTATGCAGGTACTTTGGATAGAAGAGGATAAACAATGATATGGACCCAAAAATATCCAAAAAGGAGCTAAGTGTGAAGAGTTGAGAAAAGCTGGAGAATATGCTGAGAAGTGCGGTGGCTGTGTGACGCGCACATCTCATGGTGCGAAATGCATCACCCTTCGCACAAAGCCTACTTAAGTGGTTGAAGTCACTAGTCAACCTACAGCAAGTGTGCGATGCACACACTGCGATGTGCGAACCACACGCCGCATCACACACCAACCGGAGGGCAATTTTGTCCTAATTTTGTGTGAGAGGAAATTTTAGGCTTGTTTTGTATATACAATTTTGAGCAGAGAATTTTGAGTAGAGAACTTGAAGATATTTTTGGCTTGTAAACACTTTTCTCCATCTCCATTGAGAGAGGGTTTTCAATCCAATCTTTTAGTTAACAAATTGTGTACCTAATTTTATTCTAGAACTTGAGAATTATCTATAATGGATGGGAATTTGATTTACCCAGCAAGTATATCTTCTCCCCCTTCTATGTGTGGCTAATTTCTCTTGTCTAGGGGTGTATTCATGATGGGTGTGTAGCTAATGGGTATGGGTTTGCTAATTCGCTGTTATAATTGCTTATCTGGTGTGGGTCTAGTAATTTCACCATGTTTTAATCTAATAATTTGTGGTTGCAAACATGAATTTACCTTAGTTGGCTACTTAGTTGCTCGAGAGAGAACTTTGTAGTTGTCGATATGAAATTGCTAGTGGGTACTTGGGAATCCACTTAGATTGGAGGCTAGACATAGCTCCAATCGCAGAATCTCCTATTTAAGGGTCTGAGCTAGAAATAAGAGGACCTCCCCAAGCAAATGTTGGTTGGTTATTTAGCACACCGAATGATGTTCTAACCGAAATTATCGGATATATAGATGTTGATCGATAGATAGCATTCCACACTTTTGACCAATGTTACCCATGTCACTAGGTGAGAATTTGAGTGAATTAGCGATTACCCTATTCTATAGCAAATGCCCCATCGAAAATGCACCCCTAGTTATCTAGTTCTATTTGGTATACCCATCTCGTTTTTATAGCTTTTGTTTGAATTGAGTTAGTAGTGACAACTTTCCCAATTCCCCTATTTTATTGCTTTGGTTTTGTTGAACAATTACTCTCTCATTAAAATCGCTTCGCATAATCTCTAATGAGCTAAATCAGGTTCCTTGGGTTCGACCCCAACATCCGTTGGGTTTGTAAATTTTGTTTTGACTATGCGATAGCCGTGACCTCCTAATTGGAGAGCACGATTTGAGCGTTTATCAGGTAGTGTGTCTTCTGTTAAAGATGGAAACAAGGAATTGGTTAAGGAGGTTCATAGGCTTGCCCAGTTGGGACTTCGCCTTATTGACTCGACCGAAGGTGGTGTTATTATACAGAATGGTTCTGAATCATCCTTAGTAGAAGAAATGAAGGAAAAGCAAGATAGTGATCCCATTTTTCTTCAGCTAAAAGGTGCAGTCCATCAGCAAAGGGTTGAGGTTTTCTCCCAAGGGGGAAATGGTGTGCTTCGTTATCAGTGTCGACTATGTATGCCAGATACAGATGGGTTGAAACAATAGATTTTGACTGAGGCTCATAGTTCCAGATATTCTATTCACCCTGGTTCCACCAAGATGTACTGTGATCTAGGGGAAATCTTTTTGTGTAATGGCATGAAGAGGGACATAGCCAGTTTTGCGGCTAACTGTCCCAACTGTAAGCAAGTGATGGTAGAGCATCAGTGACCGAGTAGCATGATTCAGGATATTGACCTTCCCACTTGGAAATGGGAAGCGATCAATATGGACTTCATTACTGGTTTGCCTCGTACTCGAAGGCAACATGATTCCATTTGGGTGATTATTGACTGGATGACCAAGTCATCCCATTTCTTGGTTGTTAAGAGTACGGATTCAACAGGCGATTATGCCAGACTCTACATCCGGGAGATAGTCTGATTGCATGGTGTCCCATTGTCCATTATTTGATATAGAGGTACTCAATTTACTTCTCAGTTTTGGAGATCATTTCAGAAAGGTCTTGGTACTCAGGTGAAGCTTAGCACAACTTCTCACCCTCAGATAGATGGCCAAGCAGAGCGTACCATTTAGACTTTTGAGGACATGTTGAGAGCTTGTCTGATTGATTTCAAAGGTAATTTGGATGATCACTTACCTCTTATCGAGTTTTCCTACAACAACAACTTACACTCTAGCATCCAGATGTCTCCTTATGAGGCACATTATGGCCGGAGGTGTAGATTTCCTATTGGTTGGTTTGAGTTAGGTGAGGCAGCTTTGATTGGTCTCGATTAAGTTCATGAGACTATGGAGAAGGTTCAACTCATTATGGAAAGGTTGAAGACCGCTCACAGTCAACATAAATTGAATGCAGATGTGAAGAGAAGGGAGTTGGAATTTAAAGTCGATGAGTGGGTTTTTCTAAAGGTGTCACCCATGAAAGGTGTGATGAGGTTCAGCAAGAAAGGGTTGCTTAGTCCCCATTTTGTAGGTCCTTATCGGATTCTGAGGAGAGTTGGTAGCATTGCTTATGAGTTGGATTTACCAACAGAGTTAGAAGTGGTTCATCCAGTTTTCCATGTTTCCTTGTTGAAAAAGTGTATTGGTGATCTGACCTTGATGGTTCTTTTGGAGGATGCAGGTGTGAAGGATAGACTCACTTATGAGGAGGTTCTCGTGGAGATCCTTGATTGTCAGATTCGGAGGTTGAGAAACAAAGAAGTTTCTTCGGTAAAAGTTATTTGGAGAAATTAGCTTGTTGAAGGAGCTACTTGGAAGCGGAATCGGCCATGAAAGCCAAGTACCCTCATCTCTTCCATTTCGATTCCGTTCCAGCTTGAGGTAATAGTTTTCTCTTTAGTTTTTCCCTCCGATTCTATTCCAATTCTTATTTTGAATTATGAACTTGTGAAATTAGGGTTTTGATCTAAATTGTGGAAAGCTTATGAAATCAGTTTCTATGCATCAATTCATGGTTTCTCATGGTTAATTTATGATTTGAATAAGATTCCTTAATTGGTTTCAAAAGCCCATGTATTAAAGTTGATTTCTAGCATGATTCCATTGAATTGCATGTTTTCAAGTGAAAGTTCACATGTTTAGATAACATGTCTTTAGGTATTTATGAAATTGCATGCCTAATTCTTTAAGTATGAATTTAAGAAGGAAAAGTATGTTTTGAATTATGGCTATGCTAAGCTTCAAAACATATAATATGAGAATTGCATGATACCCGATGTGTTTTCATGCTTTTAAACAAGATTTGGCACGAGATTTTGCCACTATGAATTATGAGCTATATGTACATATTTTGGGAGTAGTATTTGGCACCGAGCGACAAAGGTTCAATTACCCAAGTACAAAGCTACATTGCCAGCGTAGGTTATGAAATGAAGTTCCCTATGGGCTTATGAGAGTGGTACCACATATTGATCATGGTGTCCTTTGCTTAGCGGGAATTAGGACAGCTTTTCCAACTAGGGATATATAGTTGGGTATGGTGACTCGTTCCTTGACACAATTTAAGTCAGGTTTGCTAACTAGGGTTATATAGTTAGATTTCATGTAGCTCGCATGGTCTATTGTTGGTTATAAGAAACTCCCTTAAGAATGTTTTGACTTGTTTTAAGCTTATGAAATCTACTTCGAAGTTTTGATTCTTATCTCAAGTTTACTATTTCAAGTTATGATATTTACTTATGATATCCCTTTTATGCATGAACTCAGTTTTAAGCATGTTTCAACATGATTATGCATATCTCACATACTCGGTACATCCTATAGTACTGACGCATATTTTGCGCTGCATCCTCTTGATGATGTAGATTCAGGCTCCTTCCCTCAGATACGTGACTAGAGATTTCAAGTCAATCCTAGTCCGTTGTTGGTGAGTCCTCATAGTCTGTGGACTAGTTATGATCTTAGTTAGTTTATGGTTATTTACTTTCGTACATTGAGTTAACTAGGGTCATGTCCTAGCAATTCCTTATGTTATGTGTAGAGGCTTTTCAGACATGGATAGTATTTGAGTCTCTTCCTTGGAGTTGTATGTCTTTTGACTCCATTATTTATATGTTGATTTTGAATCTTCTTATTATGCTTACGCTTATATTTCGTTTTTCTTTAGTATGCTATGACCAAGGTTTAATCTAGGGCACTTGTGCTCCAGATCCCGTGTTGCATCTAGGGGGTAGCCTAGGGGAGTGACAATACTGAAGGTAGGCCAAAGCCTGCTAAATCATGCATAGTTCTTTTGTATTTAAAATAATTGGACTGAAGTGATTGGGAATCATGAATACTTGTATGGAATCCAAAACCCATAGTTTCTACTAACACTAATGACGGTTAATTAGCCGGGACATGACCCCTGACTATCTTTAATCAATGTATAACAACTTAAATAACCACTATAACAACTAACTGACTAGAGTTCCTGGAAAAAGAGAACTTGTTCCCTGCTGGCTGAAAGTGACCATGATCCTTGAAGCTAGCACTAAAACCTACATCATCAAAAGGATGCAACACAAGAAGGTATGCGATCAGTACTTTGAATGTTCTGAGCATGTGAGATAATGCCCTAACTTTAGAATTATGAGAAAACATGTCTACTGAAAGAATGGTTGAAAAGTTGACTAAGTATAACATCTGAAGATGCATATGACAAATCATAGAACATAAGCTCTTTTACTGAAGAAAGTGTAAACCCTGTTTCTGAACTGCAACTATGAGATCATGATGTTTAAAGATAAGTAAAACTGTTACTTGGGGATCCCTGGACTGAAAAGCTAAATTATGTTTGAAAATCATGAAATAGTGCAACTAGGCTGAAAACCATAAGGCATGCCAAAAGTCATGTTTAAGTAAATCTTTAGGGGAGTTTCTTTTACTGAACATGCTGAAAACACTGATATACTGTACTGAATGCAAGATGAAAGATATAAGTTGTTGCAATGACCAAGGATATAAACATGTAACTGTATAATACTGAACTGAACTGGATAACTAAATACAAGGTTATGCAATAATGAATATGGACTGTGGGAGCTACTATTAATTGACATACCCCAAGCTGAGCTAACTATGGGGCCAATCTGCAACCCTGGATGGAAGGGTGTTCATACCTTGCCAAGGATACAAACAAGTCTGACGTGGATCCACTAAACTGATGCCCACAAGGGACAAGGGTGTCCATCCTAATCTGACACCTGACCCCTTTGATACCTAAGGTGTCACTGTAGTTCTGAGACTTAGGGACTACTACTAAAGGCCTCAGCCTAATCTGACAACTGAACCTTCATCCCTTCATCCGCTCGGTGCTAAGCCTACTCCAAACTGAATATAAAGCAATTAATGCAACTGAAATACTGGATAGCTCAAATATACAGATGTTCTGAGAATGCAATATATTACTGAGGCTGAAGCATTCTAATCATGTAATTTAGATTGACTGAATGCCTGACTAATAATGTGTGAGAACGGTTTGTATCATGTGACATATCTGAATGTCAAAACTATTCATATTTAATACATATATTGTAGATCATACTGAAGGTAGGCCGAAGCCTGCTAAATCATGCATAGTTCTTTTGTATTTAAAACAATTGGACTGAAGTGATTGGGAATCATGAATACTTGTATGGAAGCCAAAACCCATAGTTAAAATCATCATGAGGAAACTTAAAATTGTTTAGACTGAATGCTGACAAGCTGAACTAAATTCTGAAGGGATAGCTAAATTATGAGAAAATATTGTAAAATCAGGCTAAAACATGCTTCTCCTTAATATCTTGGCTTTTGAAATCTACATGCAGAAATTTATGTAAAAATCATTCTAACAAGGCCAGTAGTTATGTAGAATCATCAAGAAATTGAATTCATAGTGAAACAAATGTTTGGGTAAGAACCCTAGAATCATAACTTGTAAATTCATACTGAAAGTCTGAAACTTTGGGCATTAGGGTGAAAGAGAACCCTCATTGGAAACCCACATACCTGGTGGATGATGATCCTTGAAGAGAACCTGATGTTTGAAGCTTGATGGAGAAAGCCCTAAGTCTGAAATTTGGAAAAGAACGCTATTTTCTCCTTTGAAACTGACTTGAGAGATTGAATGAGGAAAACTGATATGTTGGGAGGTATTTTACTTAATAAAATAAGCCTAAAACAATTTATAGTCGGAGCTAAAAGAAGGAGGAATGGTTTGAAATACCTCTGGAATACTAAATTAAAAACTGCTAAAAAAAACTCATCGTCGAGTTCCACAGACATGAACCACAACCCGTAGAATGGATCACGGTTCGTGAAAAGGGTTTGTGGTTCCTGGGCGTAGTTTCTAGCCTTTGGACTGATTTCCATGAGTTGGTTTCACAACCTGTGGATCATTCTATGACTCGTGGAACCTTCTCGTGGTTTTTAGGCAAAAAAAATAGTTTCAGGTCTGATTTCCACGAGTTGGTTTTACGGCCCGTGGATCATTCCATGACCCGTAGAACCTTCTCGTGGTTTCTGTCTGTCATTTTAACAGACAGACACCCTTTAGTAAAACACTGATAACTTTTTACTTCGAACTCGTATTAATGCACGGTCAGTAGCATTGGAAAGAAGACTCAATGAACTTTCATTTGGTGGGTACTAGGCTACCTAATACTTTATATTGAGGGAGTTATGATCATTTGAAATTGACCCTAGTTTAGTCTTACATGAAAACTTCTTTGGTTGGGGTGCTTTCTACTTAACTTGCTTATAGGAGTTTCTTATGAACATGATTCACATCCAAAGCACTCACCAAACTAGGGAAATTATAATTACACTCATGGAAATAGTTTGGGTCTTAGATTGGAACTTTTTGAGTGTTACATGCAGCAAGAAGCATAAGATGGAGTTGATCGAGCCACACTGTCCTGAGATTGAGTACCCTGTGTCCTGGAGCCATGGTTGGACTAAAATTGATGATCACCCAAATGTCTAGGGGAAAGTGCACTAGCTGACAAATGAGCATGTCCCCAAGACTTCTTCCTTGGCCAATGTCTTCCACTCTTACCACTAGGCTGTTGGGTTGTCTCATGGTCTGCTGGCCTATTCCTCTTATTTTGACGCTCCTCCATATCAACTTATTTCTTCTTCTCATCCTCAACCTTCTGAATGTAAACCACTAACCTAGGTAAGTCCATGTCTTTGTTCAACATTGCTGCCTTGCAAGCAAATACCAAATCATCGGAGATGCCATTGGTGAACTTCCTCATTCGAGCCCTTATATCATATACCAATTTCGGAGCATAATAGGCCACATGATTAAACTTCAGAGCATACTCCTTGACACTCATCTTTCCTTGCCTAAAGTTTACAAACTCCTCAGCCTTGGCTTTCCTCCACTCATGAAGAAAGAAGTGATCAAGAAAGGCCTTGGTGAAGTCTTCCCAAACAGCTGGAGCAGTATCCTCACCCCTTATCTCTTCCCACTCATCATACCACTGATAGGCCACCCCTTTCAGCTGATAGGCTGCCAACTCCACTCCCTTGGTGTCACTAGCATGTATGACCCTGAATATCTTCTCCATTTCGTCCACAAATTCCTGAGGATCCTCTTCGACATTGGACCCTGTGAAGACTGGTGGGTTCAGTCACATAAAGTTGCCCACTCTAGTAGCATTTAAGGCCCGATGTTAGCACCAACGCCATCTGAACAGCGAGACTTAAAGGACACAATCTGGGCAAGCATCTGCATGGTCTGTCTTAACTCAACATTAGTAACCTCACCTTGTGGAGATGGAACTCGAGTAGTATTGGTCATGGGAGCTCGAGTAGGAGCAGTAGAAGGATCAGTAGCAGGAGCAGTAGCAGGAGTGACTAGTGGGGCCCCAGTAAGGGCGATGGGATCAGTAGTGCTGACTATATAACGGGTCTGCATCCCATGGGTAGGGCGGACCTCTTCAGCAGTTGTCCCTGTAGGGACTGAGGTTCTAGCCAAAGTCCCTGATCCGGTAGTTCTTCTTGGAGGCATGATCTGAAACACGAGAAATTCAAGAGTTAGAAGAATCTTATTAGAACTAGGCTCTTTAGCACGAAGTAAAATATGAAGAAAGGAAAACATTCCTAAGTGCCTTGTGGCCTCCCTTTTATAAGTGTGGCGCACTTCAAACCCATAAAATGGACTATACTCGACATGGCTTCGTAGAAACCCTAGGACTATGAACCGTGCTCTGATACTAAATTTTTCATGACCTGAGACTAGGCCCCAGACCTAATGGGCAACCCAGACAAGTGAAGGCTTTAGAAGACCCCTTAGTATTCGTCATATGCACATTCAATAAATAAAGAGTTGCGGAAGTAGGCACAATACCAAAATGTCTGGTTTTGTATAAATGAACCAAAAACCCAACTTTAAGAATCCAACCAATACATAATCTATGAAGCCTCTAAATCCAATAAGAGAGGAAAATGTCTATATCGGGACAAGGCCCCGGTAATACCATAAAACAAAATACTATGAATGTCTGTCATAAAGGTGTTTTCCGAAAGATGGAGAGCTCACCAAAAGATGGACCTGTCTAAATGAATCTAGCACTTCATAGTACCATGAGAAGGTGTCTCGGAACCTACATCATAAAATGATGTAGCCGTCCAAAGATGATAAGTACGTGGAATGTAGTGGTACACAGAACAACCAAATAAGTACAATATACATTATCTGAAAAGTTGGCATTTAAACACTTCCAATACAATAAATGATAAATATCCATCAAAAATTCCATTATGAGAAGACAATAAACTTTTCTATCCATTACTTTTGAACTAGATGGTATCACCGACTTTCATTTAATACCACGCGCTATATGGGTCAGATCAATGCTCGACCAGCTAAGCCCCAACCCATGTTTTCCGCATGAGTCAAGATTTCAATACAATATGGGCAGCACAATCATCAATCCTCATAGAGTAAAAGATAAGGTCTTACAAAGTTAGGATTGAACCACCTCTATGTCGGCAAAACACAGGTTTCGAGTGTTGATACGTTTATACTCACACCTTCTCGGTTAACCATCTAATTCTCTTATAGCCCAAATTATTACCATTTTTAATATGGTTAAAACATCATTCAATAACACAATTTTGTTAGGGGCATAGTCCATTATTGGTATCATCATACCAAGACTTGCAAGTCAACCATTCCATTAGTTTAGAACCCATAAGGTGTGTTAACAACTTTCTATGATCGGTTTTATAGGATCCTATTAAGAAAACAGTAATCCCTTCAACCACAATTCAAATTGTTCATAAAACCCATTAAATAGTAGTCTGGTTCAGTTTTAACAAAGCATTTGAACATTTCTATATAATAGGGCAAAATTAGTAAAAACTATCAAATCCCTTCCACGACAATTCAATATGTATATAAAATAGTAATTTCAAGTAAAAGGTAGGGAAATCACGATTTCATGAATTTTTAGCAAAACTAGTAGGACTATACTTGCAACCCTAAGTTCCATATTCAAAATCGTAGTAATATATACACAAGGGTCTGTAAATCATAACTTTTAGAAAGTATTTTGATAAGGGATCATTTTGCATACCTTTTGACAGAAAGAGACTCAAGAACTACTCGAAGTTGACCCTTGAAGCTTGAACCCTAAGTGTTCTTGTCCCAAGGAACTTTAGAGAGAAAAATATCATATATTCTGATGAATGGGGCGTTCTTAGGGACTTAGGATCATTTTAGAATAGTGTAGGACGGTTTTGGATAAGGAAAGGACCAAAAGACCTTTTTAAAATGCGTGAGAAAATCAAAAAGGGGGTCGCTGGCACAGCCTCTATGCCACGAGGCTATCGCGGACGGTGGCCTCCATGACACGGCCTTGTTGCAGAGTTCCAGCTTCATGACACCCTGCTATCATGGAGGTCTACGGTTTTATGCCAAATTCAATTTTTCTTGGCCCTGTACTCTATGGCATGGGGCTAACACTATGGCACACTGATTCGGGTCTCAAAAAAATATTTTTCTCACATTTCTTACTCCCAAAAATTCCCTGATTCAATTTAACAACATCCCCAAAGGTTCTATAGTCCATTTAACTCACTTTTCATATCTCTACAAGCACAATAAGGAGCTTTGAAATTACAGGATGTTAAAGGAACTCCCTCGTGGTTTTCAGGCAAAAAAATTAATTGCAGGTCTGATTTTAACGAAGGTAAACCACGGTCCATGGTTTGATCCATGCGTCGTGGATACCTCTCATGGTTACAGACATATTTTAGTAAAATGCCGATAACTCTTTTTTTGGACTCGGATTAACGCGCGATCAACGGCGTTAGAAAAAAACTCAAAGACCTTTAATTTGGTGGGTACTAGGCCACCTAACTCTTCATATTCTAGGAGTTATGATCATTTGAAGTTTACCCTAGTTGAGTTTTACATGAAAACTTAATTGGTAGGAGTGCTTGCAACTCAACTTTGAGCTAGGGGTTCTTTATGACCCTAATTCATATCTAATACACCCTCCACACTTGAATTGATATTAACACCTATGTTCCATTAAAAATTATCGAGTTAGGGTCATAACTCTAAATTTTTGAGGTGTTATAGTAATATTATTATTTATAAAAGTAAGAATTAATTTAAATTAATAAGATGTTAGCCACTTGTTTGCAATATATTATACTTTGTATATCGTTGTAAAAATTTTATTCACTAATATAAAGATTTTAGTTGTTTAATTCAAAGCATCTAATATTTTATGTAATAGATAAATAATTTTTTTATATAAATTTAGTAACTTTCTTTTTACAAGCTTCAATGTTGTTTTAAGTGAAACTAAAATCATAAAATTCACTATTAAAACTTTTGGGGCCTCAAAATTTTGGGGGTCTAAAATTCACTATAGTGGAAATTATTTAAGATAAAGAGTAGTGTTGTTCATATTTACTTATTTTTTGCTTTCTAGAAATAAAGAATATTATTGATGGTTGAATAGTTATAGTGAAAGTTGTTTAAGAGAAAGAGTAATGTTGTTCTTATTTAATATGTTTTGCCTTTCTAGAGAAAAGAAGTAATATTGATGGTTGAAGTCAAATTTCTTAGAAAACTTCTTGTTTGTAATATGGTTATCTCCTACTCTAATTCCCTTCCCTAATTTCTAGGATTGGCTATCAACTCCATAAGGATGATTGATATCACTTCACTCATATTCACCATAAAGTTCATATAACTATTCTATAGCTCCTGTAATTTAAAAAAATCTAGTATCTTAGAATTTAAAATACACAAGTAAAACTCTAGACCGATGACTATTTTTTCAAAGACGTGATAGAAAGAATGAAAATATAGATTTGACATCCTTTATCGAATGAATTTTTTTTTGATAGTTTTTAAGATTCCGTTTGCGGGATAAAATGTCACCTTTTGGTAATGACAAGGGCAAAAAATAGCCCAACTATTAAAACAGGGCAAAAATGCTTCTTGGTAGAAAGTATACGATTACATATACTAAGTCAGAACAGTGCTTGCTTATAGTTTTATAAGATGTCTTTTCCATGTTTTGTTGTCAAAATACATATACATTTACAAAGTCAAATCAAGCACCATTGAGATTTACTTACAAGTAAAAGTTTACCCACAGTGCCAAAAGCATTTCAACATTATGTAAAAAACTGACAACTCCTAGACGCCAACATTAACACTTGTATAATTGTCTGCAAGAGAACCAATACACCATTGATTTTTCAGTTTATGCATATCGGTATGTTGCTACTCCACTGAGTGTTTAGAAGCTGACAGAATTTTGTTGTCTTCAAGTGCCACAACGGTTCTTTGATACTCCACTTTGGATATCTTCAGTTAAATTCGAGCTTATAAAGGAGTTTATGTCATTCTTTCCCTTAACTTCAACCCATTTGTCATCTATCCAATCTCTTGAAAACCTCACGTTCTTCCTTCGAATCTTCAATAATTTGTTCTCGCCTATTATTGAAGAAAAAAACACTTTGGGAAATCAGACCATGACCAACATCAAAAAGAAAAAAAGAAGGGAAACCCGGTGCACTAAAGCTCTCGCTATGCACAGGGTCCGGGTAAGGGCCGGATGCACGGGCGTCTCAATAAAGTTAGTGGCCTAAAGCTATATTTTAATAAGAGGTTTTAAATATATACACATACACACAAAAATAATAATAATTTAGGGTTTTCTTTTTTGTTCTTACATATACTATTTTTAGTGTACTATTCTTAAAAGACAAAGCATTTAACTTCGCATAGTAATATTATTATTTATAAAAGTAAGGATGAATTCTAGGTAATAAGATGTTAGTTGTTTGTTTGCAATACATTATTTTAATGTTCTTGTAAAAATTTAATTTATTAATATAAAGATTTGAGTTGTTTAATTGAAAAATCTAAAATATTTTTGGTAAAAGGTAAATAGTTTTTTTTAATATAAATTTTGTAACTTTTTTCTTACAATCGTTAACATTGTTTTAAGTGAAACTAAAATGATAAAATTCACTATTAAAACTTTTGGGGGCTCAAAATTTTTGGACCTAAAGCATACGTTTTACTAGCTTCCCCGTGAGCCACCCCTGGCCGGACAACAAGAGTCTATTGTACGCAGCCTTACCTTACATTTCTACAAGCGGTTGTTTCAATGGCTTGAACCCGTGACCTCCTGGTCACATGGCATAAACTTTACCAATTACCTCAAGGTTCCCCTTCCCATGACCAACATCGATCTTTCAAAATTCCTGACAACAAATCAACCAGAAGCTAGGCCTACTCTTTAGAACTTTTTCCAGTGCGGAGTTAGAATGCCAATTTATGACAATGCTAATCTTAGACATATGATTTGAAGAAAGAATTGAGAGTAATTAGAGACCCCAATTTTACATCCCTTGGCTGTTGAGTTATCCTTACCGAAGTTGCTATATGCATCAACCAATAAGCAAGAATTGTCCTTTTATTCCTTGTTTTCTATTTCTATTTTCATTTTATAGTTTTTGGGTGCTCCTTCGGACTGTTATTTCTTACCAGGGAAGTAAACTTGAAGACGGCCGCTTCCACAGACATCAAATCCAGCAACAACACCTTCCCACCACCCATCACACCACCAAGCATCAACTGCTGCTCCTACCTCAAAAGAATAGTCAAAAGAATCCTCCACAGGTCGGGGCCGAATAGTGAGGCGTCCTGTGCATCTCATGCCCAATTTATCAGAGCCTGCAAATCTGTAGGACGGAATCCATTCCTATAAATCAAGCAAAGGTGATGAGGAATAAGTGTGAAGGGAGAACGGACAAGAAAATATATGTAAGTTGATCATAAGTTATAATATATAAACTTAAGTTATAGTCGCAGTGTACCTCGAGCTTTTCAGGACCATCACAAGCCAAGATGTCATCATATTGAACTTTAAGTCGTTTTTGTGTTACCTGCAAGACCTTACATCTGAACCAACAGCCTCTCATGCCACTATCGTGGCAAAGAACCTCTATGTTGTCATGAACTTCAAAAGACAGCTTATATTGAGGCTCAACAAGCTGAATACCAACAGGTCCACTGCTTGGAAATGTTATTTTTAACTTCGGGCAAGTTGGTGGCTCGGATTTTGCTATCTGGTTACCAAAAATAGACTTTCGGATACCAGAATGGCAATTCTTCAATTTTAGATACTCTACGACACTTCTACTCCCACTAGGCCCTTGACTTGAAGGATCTTCTCGGGTTATATCTTTTACTTCATGCAACCGATAGCCCATTGACTTAAGCTGGGCTTGTTGACTGCATAACCTGGTAAATATCATTTGATTATAGTAGCCATCTAATTCCCATACAGAGAATGACATGATCTTGTTGTTTCTGAATTCCCTAGAGCACATATAGACACCAGACAATAAATTTTTTGGGACAAGAGAAATATATTTCTCATAATCTTCAGGAGTCAAAACTGTAGCAGGAGCATCAATACACTCGACATAGATCACCTGAGCATGAGGCAAGATAAGTACTTCTCTAGGGTGTCCCTCAAGCTGAGGAATTACACACTGGACTTTCTGAAAATATTCAAACCACTGCACCCTAACTCTTTTCTCTCCCTTTCTGGTCTCATAAAAATCTTCCAAGTAACCTAGGTAGTCACTTTCTTCTTCGGACCTGATTATAGCGAAGGAATTAACCTGCATATAACTAAGAGATTACAGGAGGAAGGAAAATAAATATGAGGTCAAGGAACTGATTTAAAGATACAAAATGCTTACATTTATTGTAATTCCATTTGTGCTAAAAGAAGGATAATGCGTAAGTTTCTTGGCGCAGGTCCAAGCAGTACCTGACCACAAAATATTTGATTTCTTTGGTTTCAATTTGCTAGGAAGCTGGCCCTGGAATATATATTTTCCCCTTCAGTAACTGTAGTTAAAAAAGTTGAAAATAATATAATAAAAGTAGATCAACATATTTGAGACCTCATCAGATATGTGACTAGCCATTAAAGCACTCCTTCTCCTTTCACTTGTCAGGGTATCTACAAGATAAGGGAAGTCAAATTTACTATTATAATGTAAAGTAGATTAAAGTTGAGATACAAGATAACTCATAACTACTAGGCATAACATTCTTTCTATAGAGATCCAATTGTATACAACATCAACAACCCAACCTTCTCTGACTTATTTTCTCTTCGTACAAGTCTAAAAGTCTTGGCTTTCAACGGTAAGTTCTAAGAGGGTAACGACCATTTTTAACCTTATGGAGCCACCGAATGGGGCTTCTCCGGTGGGAATTCAGCCGCAGATGACTCTCCACAATGGGGCGTCTTCATCTATGGAAGTTATCACGTGAAAATAGATCTTCGCAGCCACTTTTACTATGGCAAATCAAACTTCGAAAAAAACAGACAACCTTATAAATTAGTAATCGCAAGAATCACCACCCACAATGGAATTCCGGTGGTTATTTTTGAAGGAAACAGAGTACTATGTGATAATTGCCGATGAGTGTAAGTTCACTATCGTTGGCAGATTTCTAAAGAAAAGACCCCAAATTGATCGAATTAGGTCAAGATTCAAGGAGCTTTTCGCAATTGGGAGTTCTGTTCAGATCGGTGTGTACGATAACCATATTGTGTTTTTGGATTTTACAAATGAAGACGACTTCAGTAAGGTTTGGTACAGAAGGGTTATCTAAATGAAAGGAATCCAAATATGTTAAACAAATTGTTAGCTTGGTTGGAACTCCTTTAGCTATGGATGTGGCCACTAATGGAAGAACTAGGCCGAGCATGGCTAAAGTTAGAGTTGAAATTGATTTGCTTAAACCTCAGCCAAAACGGTTTGGATGGGTTTGGAAGATGATAAATGTCCATTGAGAGATTTCAATCAAAACTAGAATACGAAAGAATATCCCTGAACATAAGCACTGTAGGAAAATGGGGCATAATGTGATGAACTGTTGGATTTTAGAGAAAATCAAGATTAATGAGGAAAAGGAAAATGTTTTGAAAGAGAATCAGGCTGATGCGAATATGGAAAATAGTAAGGAGGATACTATCAAAGTTGAGATTGTACAATCTGTGGAACCCGTGGATGTTGGCCAGTCACAAGAAATTATAGTTGCAGAAATAGTACTAACATTGGCGAGGGCAATGGCACAAGGTAGAATGACAAATAGTATGGTTGATAACACTGAGGAAAGAGTGGAAAACACTTGTCAAAAAGAAAAATCTGATGACAATGAGAAAATGATTTCCACCAACCTACCTAGTGAGTGGATAAATCAAGAGCCTGTTAATTTGAACTGTGAGCATGTTAGCAATCAGATAGAAAAGCAGCTGGCCTATTACAAATCCAGAGGACAACACTACTTACAGAAAAGAGACAGACTCCGATGAATCCAGTAACAGGGAAGAGGAAGGTACACAAATGCAAAAGCATGAAGCACAAACCAAAGAAGACAATATCATTAAAATTAGAGGCAGAAGCAAGAAAAGAAAAAAAGGAAAAAGTTTAAAACACAAAGATATGACTAGATCTCCTGGCAAAAGAATAAAACAATCAAAAAATAACTTTCTCCGTATCATCGACAAAACAACAGAACCTCCTGACGCTATTCTGAGTGAAGATGTTGATTCAACAAACTCTAGAATTCTTCTAAATAGAAAGGAGAAATGCTCACAGATTCAAAAAGATGAAGCTCTAAACAAAAGCTCAGTGCCAAAGCTTCAAGAGGCATAAGTACACAAAGGAAAAGAGAAAAAAGTTTCAAAGAAAGAGCTTGTTCTCCTGAAATTGAAGAACTTAACGACGAGCTAAATCATGAACCTATGCACCTGAATTTGCATCATGAAATGATGCAGCACCAAAAGAAGTCAGTATAGATGTACGGTATGTAAAAAATGACAGAAAGGAACACGGCATAACATATGTATGAAACTAAAACAATAAGTATAAAACAATATGACATGAGATAGATATAGGCATAGATCATCAACTATCGGGGATTAGAAGGTACATTAGTGTATTTAATTTAATATGGAAGTAGATGGCATAACTGACATAAATACATATATACACCACGGGTTATGTGGATCTGATCATCACCCGATCGACCAGACACCAAACCACGATTGTCGCGTGGGTTGGTATGTTTTGTATATAACATCATAAAAAGCAGGCATAATCATTCTTATTGAGGGATCATAAAAGAGTCACCCGAATTAACAGAATGATACATAACCTACACCAGCAAATGTAGTTTTAGGTAGTGGGCTCCTTACTGTTGGAAAATTTTGGAAATCACGGAAACTCTTCGTAGCTTGAGGCGTGCCTATGACACTGTCCTTAAGAATATTTCACCGGTTAAGGTGTATCCCTCAGGATTCAACAAGCTCTTCAAGTATTAAACTAGAAGCCAAAAACTAACAAAGATTTATCTTAAAGAAAACCCAGCAACACAAAATGAGAAGAAAAATAATATTTGCTCTCTAATCTTTTCCTCGCTGTTTTCCCACCCTTCTATCATTAGCACTTGAAAAGATTATGTAGAAAACTTATCATCTTAAGATGTTTAAAATAAGAACTTAAAAATGTAGTAAAAATTCTTCAAGAACATTGAAAAATAATTTTCATTAAGCAAAACATTACTCTACCAAAATCAATTTCAATTTGAACGTTGACCGTCAATTCCTTTGACAAGAATGGTACCTTATGAATATTGCCTTGTTAAGGCAAATAGATATGTAACTAAAATCTTTTAATAAGACTAATTAGAGACTTCAAAAAGACAATTTTTTTTTTTTGAGATATTAATAATATACCAACAATCTTCCATATATCTCAAAAAGATCATTAAAAAATAAAACAATTTTTTTTTTGTGTTTTCTCATGAGTACAATGCGTTGAATCTGGTGTCTATAGACTATGAACCAGACATTGATAAGAACAAGATTAAACCTTATAAAACAAATAGTGAAGTTTAAAACATCAATGAACCAAGAATTCTTTTGTAGACTTAGCCATTTATTCTATCACATTATACTCACACTATTTTTGTCGTTAATGCAATTTTACGCTAAGAGGCGATGCACGTGTCCTAATATTTATGAGTGCTCAAGAAATCAGTCATAATTTTATTAAAGCAGCACCACTTCACAATCATATAAGTTCACCCATCACATGTATTCTACAGAGAAATACACGGCCTATAAAGGATATGGTAATGGATTAGGAGTTTACAACTCAGCATCACTTTTCGTGCAGATTTGCACCATATACACAATATAATAGATCACAGAAGAAACAACCTTTACAATGCACAAGATCAAAAAATGACTCGGTATTACCCATATGAACCTGTTTCATGGAATATCTATTCACATAGGTTAGGTTATCATCATGATTGATATACAACTTGACAAAAGTCTCATTCCCATTTAAGCTTCATTTATAAATATTTTTCTCAAAACTTTAGTCAGGAAATTGGCGAAATTCATATCTGGCTTCACATAATTTATGAATATAATTCCATCTCTTAACAATTGTATTATCACTTTATGTCTCGAACACATATATCTATTTTGCCATAAAAAATTATCTTTTCACTACAGGTAATGATGCTTGAAAACCACAATATACCTATACACGTTTATTTTATTTCAACCGAAATACTCACTACGAATAACCTTAACCTAATTATCAACCAAATCTAAATCGCAAAGTCAAATTTCATAATTGATCTAGTAACTATGGTCTACTTAACTGATTTCATGTTATTTCACCCCACTTAGGATAAACACATAATCACATATGGTTTTTGTGATTCACTTACCATCACTGTACCTCTGTAGTACAACAAATATTAATTCACTATAACACTTTATCATAGTTGCATTTTTATTTAATATAATGCACTAACAAAATAAATTTCATCATAATATATTATAGGATCACTATTAACAAGATAAATATACAAATTCACCCAAATATCTTCTATTCTTGTAATTTTTCTTCTCCTCAAATTTTAATTTTCAAAATTATCTTGAACAATAAGGCCACATGATATATCATCACCTTTTAATAAAAATGTATTCTCAAACTTCTTTTTCTTCGCTATAACGTTGTTTACAATTAATCACATCACTCTTAATAATAAAAGTTTTATATGCAACACCTATAATTAGAACAAACATATAACTAAAAATATTATACCTTCATTTTTGCTTCTTTCGAAATCAAGTAGCACAACCTTAGCAAGCCACCCCATACTTTTATATATTTCATGATAAGCAAAATAACATTTTCACAATTCATAAGAAATTGATTAATTTTTTCTTGTAAAAAGGTATCCTAATATATCTTGCATGCACATAAAATATCTTTTCCATAAAAATTATTGGATGCACAAGTTCTAACAAACAATGCACATCATTTTTTTTAAAAGACGATTTTCCTCCAAGTAATTAAGAACAACGAACAAATTCATTAATAATTTATTCCTTTTCACAATAAATCATTAAGCAAAATAAATTCATCATCTCTATCAAATCTATTCTTCACATCTTTTTATACAATTGATTTTCTACTCAATTTTGAATTCTCATAATATAAAATAAACTTAATGTACCAAAATTTAACACTTCATAAATCGAAGAAAACAATCAAGCAAGTTACTAGTCTTTTCATCTATGATTAGAAATATTTAGCACAACTAAAACCATGGTTACATTACCATACTATTCCCCAACAATAACATTATTCTTAGTTTTAAATCCATAATATTCTCAAAGAAATCTTTACCCCAATATTTTCTAATAATTTCACATCAACCAAATCAGTTCAAATATAAGGAACATAAAATCTCATTTAAAGTTTATTTTTTTACACCTATGAGTTTGAGAAGAACTTTTTTTTTTTTCAAGAACTTGAGTAGTTCTTCAATCACCAAGATAAATAAATTCTTCTCCTCTATTGACTTTGGTGTAAGCCATAAAAATTTTTTTAACACAAATATATTCCTAGAAGCACATATCCTATCACCCAGTCACTCACATTGCCCACAATATTTATTTGGGAAATGGCAACAATAAAAATATCATCTGCTTTACTCAAATTAATTTTTGTCTTAGCAGGATTGCAAACTTTTCCAACTCTTTTCTCAAAAATTTTGCTATAGAAATTAAATTTAATATAACCATATTTCTCAATATTAAGGTAATAAAAATATTAACATATCGACATGGCTTATAACAACAAAAACACAATTAACATTGAATATAAATTTCACAATATTACCTTTAAGGAAGGATCTATAATTACACCATAATCAAGCACACATTGAAAGACCATCTTCATCATCACTTACTCATGGTGCTTGATCCTTGACCAAACTCCTTCTCAAGTTGAATACACAACCCTAATAATATTTAGACTCATTTGATAGATCAGACGTTACTTTGGTGCTATACATTACACCGATTCCTTTCTCTTAAACTTTAATGCCAAATAACTTTAACGGTCACTAAATCTGTAGGGCTGAATGTGGGGCTGAGACTTGAATGCAATAATCATGGAGACTACTCATATTATTTATTTATTTTTACCGTGATTCATAAAGAGATATCCTTAAGATTGTTGAAATTTTTTGGAAATCACAGGAACTCTCGTAGCTTGAGGTATGCCTATGGCGCTGTCCTTTAGGATATTTGACCAGTTAAGATGTATCCTCAGGATTCAACATGCTCTTTTAGTACTAAGCTAGAAGCCAGAAACTAAAAAAGCTCTATCTTAACGAAAATCCAGCAGCACAAAATGAGAAGGAAATAATATTTTCTCTCTAATATTTTAATTTTCTCATTATTTCCCCACCCTTCTATCTTTAGCACTCGAAAAGATTATATAGAAAATTTATCATCTTAAGATGTTTAAAACAAGAACTTAAAGATATAGTAAAAGGTCATCAAGACCACTGGAAAATAATTGTCATTAAGCAAAACTTTACAGTACCAGAATCAATTTCAATTTGAAGGTCGGCCATCAATTCCTTTGACCAAAATGATACCTTATGAATGTTGCCTTATTGAAGCTAATAAATATGTAATTAAATCTTTTAATAAAATTAATTAAAGAAACATCAAAAAGATAATTCTTATTCTTTTTGAGATATAATATTTTACTAACCCTTACAACACACATCTTCTCGGCTAAGCATCTAACTCCTATAAGCCCGTATTATTTCTATTAGGCCCCGTTGTGTTATCAAATTCATAAGTTAATTAGCCACTTCGGGCACATGTCTGTGAGTTATCCACTTTAGGCTCATACTTGTGAGTTAGCCATTTTAGACTCATAATCATGGATTAGCCACTTTAGGCTCATAGTCATAAGTTACATAATTCGTTAACATCATTGAGGAATCATGGACGGTAGTATAATAATTAATTCATCCATGGTTCATAAGATATATACTCTTATAATTTCATGGAGAAAAAACTTTTGGAATGTTCATTTTGTTATTAGTATAGCTTATGATTGTGAAGATCATATCATAAGGTCATAGAGACATTCTTGAAGTAGTTTGGTAGTGATAAAAGTCATAGAAATTATATCATTATGTCATAGTTCGTAAAAAAAGAATTTCATGATATTATGGAGGTTATGGAGATTTTGGAAGGTTCAAGTCGTTTTAAACATAGCTTATGATCATGGATGTCATATGATCATATCAAAAACTTCGTCAAGAAGGTTCATATCATTATTTTGAAAGCATAATTAAGAGAGTTCGTATCAAAATTCATGGAAGTTACATTATCATAAAGAGATCACAATTTGGGGCTACTATGATCTATATAGAATTCATAGAAAATCATAAGTTTCTTTTGTTTAATAAGATTCAAGAGGTTGCATCAATTTCACTACGTTCATAAATTCATAAGTTCATGTAAAAGGTTCAATAGAAAATATATAAATTAGGTTAAACAGGAAATAGAAAACATGAGTGGAGAGTTTCATGAGGTTTCATTAAGGAATTGAAGAAATATCAAGATCATAAGGGTTTACTCTAACCCTAACTTATCATAAGACTTATTTGAACTAAGAAGAGATTAAATTCGTAGGAATATATGAGAGTGGATATCCTTACATACCTTGATTTCTCCAAATTGCTAAGAAAATATGATCTTGGAAGGAGAAGACCACAAATACCTTTCTTGAATATTTTTTAGATGAGTTTTCTTGAAAATCCTAGGATTCCATGAGTAAAAGGTATTAATATATATTAAGAATGAAGAAATCATCAATATTCTATGATCAAATCATACCTTAGATGTTGGATGAGCCTTGGATGAAGTTTTTATGACTTGGATGAGCTCCCTCTCTCTCTAGAACTCAAGCTTTAAAGTTGGAAATGAAGTTTCTCTCTCCCCGAACTAGGGTTTTAAACTTTAGCTTCAGCTACGTGGCTCAAATATGTGGCCCACATATGTGGCCCATATAGCACCCTCCCTGACCCATATAGGTCAGGGCACTCTCCTGGCTGCATCCTAGAACAAGCCATGCAACCTAACAATACACTTGGGCTGTTGGATCGATAAGAACCCTAACATATAAACCAATTTCACAAATTACAAAAGTAATTGTTTGTGAAGTTGTAGAGAGTATACCAGTGTGATAAAGAGACAACGTATTTTGCAAATTTAGTTACATAGACTTCTGGAATCTGAATGAGCACATAAGCTTTAAATTCTACATTCGCATATAACCATCAAGAGGAATAAAGAATTCATTGAAGAAATATGGAAACAATATTATGACAAAATTCACCAAGTATATCAAATCAAAGGCTAGTGTATATATATGATCCCGATCTATAATCAGAGGACTTAAACATAACAAAGTTCAACTGCCTAGCCTACATTTCCTTAAAAAATATATACTCTAAAATCACACATAGGTGCATAAGCGAAAAATAAAAAGCGGAAGAAAAGGATAAAAAGAAGAACCAAATTGCATATAGCACATTCAACCCAATAGATCTTTGCAACAGTGAGACATAAGAAAAAAATAAAAGAGAAAAGGTTTATTGTTCAACTGAAATTCTAAAATAGTGTAAGAAACAAAGGGAAGACTCGTACTGATCAACTAGGTCTATTAAAGATTCGACCCTATTGGGAAATTCAACAGATCATAGCCAGAAAGCATCAAGATCACAATCAGACCTTTTGTGACCTCATTATTATTACCTTTTCAAGAAGGATATTCGTCAAATGCTATGTTAAAAAGAGTACGTTCCAACTACTGACTACATGAACCAGGTTCATGATTTAACTACACAAACAATAGGTAAATGAAAAACATTTTGGGATTCAGGTAATATAATACTTCAATGGAAAACATTTTCCATCATACCGCATACAACCTTAAGGTAGAAACAGCGGAAGGAAGATAGATATTCATCAGAAAAAAGTAAAAGTCAATATTGGCCCCTAAACTAATTATGAAGTTGTAGTTTTCCCCTTAGCTATTCCTTCAAACATTGTCCCGTCCAAGTTTTTAAGGGCTTGTTTGGCCATAAATAATTTTTACCTTTTTCAGGAATTATATTTTGGAATCATGTTTGGACATAGAATTGTTACAATATACATGTTTTCACATTTTCACTCCATATCACTCCAAAAATTCAATATTTATCCAAGTTGTATTCATTTCTAAACACAACTCTAATTTTCAAGTACCACTTTTAAACATTTTTTATGTCCAAACACCCACTAAACTAGTATGAGCATTTAACACCCCGTGAGTATCATCACATTCATAGAGTTTCTTATGCCATTCCAAGCTTGAAAATGAAGTTGTTTGGCCTTTAAGTTAGTTGGAAAACGTTTGGGATAAGTTATGGGACTTAAATGGAGGTTTTAGGCATGAGAAATTATCGATGCATCACACCAGAGGGTCCTTGCATTGAAACCTGCGCCGCACCTGTCATGCAACATTAGAGCTATTGCAAAAAAAGGACTTCTAGCATTGTTGGAGGTGTTCCCCACCTCTAGTTTGGCATTATGAGTACCATGGTACGCCCCTCAGGAGGTGCTATGAGAGGCACGCCACACCTGATCCTGTCCAGGCAAAATATTTTGCCAACTCTATTTATTTATGGGATATTTCAGTCATTGTACCTTTTGAAAAATGTTCTTCCAACCTTAAAATGTCTAATACAAATTAAACACTCAGTTCTAGCGATTGAAGTTCCTCTCATTCTTCTGCCAAACTCTAATACACGAGTCTTCAGGAAAGATCAAAGTTAGGGGTTCTCTACAAGGGTTCTTCGATTAGTGTCTTCTCCAAGTATGTAAGGTTGTCCAACATTATAAATTCCTTCAATTATATCCTCCCAATGATTCGTTTAATATCCTTTTAATGATCTGGGGTTAGAACCATATCCTCTTGTGAACTTAGTAAGTTCTTCAAATTTATCAATGGTATTCGTGAATACTCTTCAATCTTATTCTTATGTCATGAGCTAGACTATTATATGAACGTCTTTGATTTCTTAATGTGAACTTGAGTAAGTCATGAAACCCTATGAAATAATTAAATGATATGATTGTTATGAGACGTTATAAAATTTATGGGTCTTTAATGATAGCTTGCGTTTGAAGATACTAATATATGAATTTCCTTTTTATAAAAGCCCTAATGTTATTGAACTTAAGTGAGAGTTTGAATCGTTATATGAACCTTTGTGAATATAATGGATGGTTGTTGAGGTTGAATATTAACTTTATATTGCTTAAGAGGATTAGATGGTTAACTGAGAAGGTGTGAGTCGTAACAAACTTACTACCCAAAAATACATTTGCCAACGTACGTATGGTTTATTCCATAATATTTGAATGAATTTTCATCAGTCCATCTATGAGGATGATTTGGCATGACTTGACATTATTATATACAGAGGACACTAATCCATGCGGTAAATATGGATCGGTACTCAACTGATTTGGTGTTGATCAGACCCACATAGCCCATGGTGTATTATGTATTAATATGGGTCAAACCATCTAGTTCAACATGTTAATTAATAATGTTAATGAATATCCTACTTTCATAGTTGTTGTTTCATTTCTATGACACTTTATGTAACTTTTGTTATGGTTCTATTATTTCAGCTTCATATATGCATATTATTTCATGTCCTACATTCCCCAAATTTACATACCATACATTCAAATATATATTGATGCCTTGGCGTTGCTATGTTTTATGATGCAGATTCAGGGACTTACGTTTGTGGTTGAATGCACTCCTAAGTTTGCACAGAGCAGCTATTACAAAGCCTTCCATTCTTCCTTGAGGCTTAGTTTAAGTATGCCTATTTTAGTCAGTTAATAAGGTATGTCAGGGTCCTTGACCCGGTAGACATTGTTCATTTATTTGGAGTCTTCGAAGACAATAGAAATTGTCACACTTATATTTATTTTTAGATTAATATCTTGATCAGATTTGGATTATGAATTAGTTCCCATTGATGTGCCAAGATTTCACGGCACATTCGATGCCTTTTAACTAAGAAGTTTTGTAGTTTTCAAGTATTTTTGGTGCAAATTTATGTTCTTTGGTTGTATTGCAGGAAAGTCGACATGAATCAAGAGAAGAAGGGAAAATGCTGAAAATTGAGCTCTTTATGAATCATTTTGAGGAGTTACAAGCCGTTACCACAGTCACAAGATCTCAAGTCAAAAACAGAAACTGGAAGAAAAATATAAGTTATAACGGTCCCCATTATGGACCATTTTCCATAGAAATGGCCTGTTTTCAAAATAAACAGCCCGTTAGTATGACCGTTCCCATGAAGCAGCAAGGGCCCAGTAGAGTAAAGTTATAACGACCGCTCGAATAGTATGTTACGCTTTGTTACGGACCGTTCCCTCTTTCGTGCGAGATGACGAGTTTTTCCTTTCCTAGACCAATCAGGACTTGGTTTGTAGTACACTATAAATAGGATTTCTAGAGTATTTTGCAGATAACTTTTTCAGTCGATATTTTACACACTTTCTTGAACAATACACATTACTTTTCTTTGATTTTTGAACAAGGTTTAAGCGTTACTTTTAGTGCTATTTTGAAGAACAATTTTTGGTTATCAATCTATACGTAAGTATGTTTCTTTTGATTATTATTGTTATTTTTTCTTATAGAATGGGTAGCTAAACCTCACTTCTGGGATTGTGAATCCACATAATGGATGAATTTTAGGGCAAAAGTATTAATATAGGAGTGAATAGGTTGTGGGTGTAGCTTAACAGTTGCAAACATTAATCAAATTCCTTTACATCTTAGTTTGTATCCGGAAGGGCTTATTAAGGTTGGGTATTGTTAATAAATGAGAACTCAAGGGGTTAATCCTTGTTTAATGGAATTTCATAGGAATACGCTAATTCTACTTAACCTACCGTGATCATTAGAATATTACGCCTCATTTCATTAGGGAAAATAAGTGAGGAAAAGACCAATTCCAGATCGGAAGATAATAATTTCTAACTCATTGATCATTGTTCACTTAGGTTCAACCTATGATCGACTATATTGATACTTGTAACAATTAGAGTGATTCTATTATGTGGAGAAGCAATCCTGGTTTTCACAAAATTTGTTTTTCTTAATCAATCACATTTCATTTGTCTTAATTTTAATACAACAATCTCGATTTGCGTTAAGGGATTAGATTTAACATAAAATGAAGTGATTGTTTGCACTTTAAGTATCATGCCTCGAGGCTACCCCCTAGATGTAACACGGGACCTGAGACCACAAGTGATCCCAAATTAACCATTTGCCTTAACATGACTTAAGTATAACGTAGACATTCATAACGGAAGCATAAATAGCAGAAGTAGGCAAACGAACTCAACATAAAGATAAACTCTAAGAGTATCACAATCTGAAACATGAAATATTGACTGTCTTGTCTGAAAAGCCTTTAAAACTGAGAGAATGTGATAATGGGACAAGACCCAAGCTAACTCTAAGTACCGAATGAAAAACTTCAAAGCTAACTAAGAACCATAACTAGCCCTTGAATGATGAGGACTCACCAACTCTGATTGGAAATCCTGCTGCATCTAGCCATGAGTCTGGGAGTGAGTGCCTGAATTTACATCATAACAAGATTCAGCATAAAGATCAGTACTATAAAATGTACTGAGCATGTGAGATATGCATAAATTGTGATAAAAACATGCCTTAAAACATACTTAAAACTGAAATCATATGATCATTCTAAAAATATGTAATGTAATGACTCAATGCAATATCATAGGCTAAAATCATATTCATATTTAACAGTCGTAAGTAGTAAGTCTGAAATCTGAAAGCAAAGAGTCAAATACATTCATATACTTAAAACTATTTCTATGGGAGATTCTCTTCTATGGGAGATTTCCGACATAGACCATGAGGGCTACATTGAATCCAGTGTACTATACCCACACTGAAAAAGGTTGTTCTAACTGGCCAAGGTTAGAACCATATATATATGGATCCTCAATTGAGCCATAGAGGGCAACCTACGGTGGTAGCGTAGTTCTGGGACTTAAGGGTATGCTAAATCCAGTCCAACTCAGTGCTAAATACTACTCCCAAAACATGCATATAGCTCATACATAACATGTGACATATCTAGATGTCCAAACTGTTCATAACTTATGTGGACATATCTTGTAATGACCGGGTCCGTCGTTACGGGTAAACTTTTTGTGTCAAATTTTAGAATTAGAAAACTCCAGGTTTGGGAGTTTGAAATTTTGGGATAGGCTAGCCTCGACCGATTTTGGAGCGAGGTATAGTCTAGGGAAATCTGGGTGAGGATTGGGTTAGATGTCTTGATTTGAGCTAGTTTTCCACGTAGCCAAGATACAAAGAAGTCCAGTGGACTTTTTGGAATTGAATTCGGATAACTAGAACTCCCGGAATCGAGGTTGACGTGAAGAGGTTATTTCGGAACGTCGGGAAAATAAGTGTGTATTAAAATGGACTTGTTTTGGATATTTTATGACTTTATGTCCCATGTCAACCATTATAGCGGTTGACACTCTGCCATAGCAACCTCCACTATAGTGGAGAAATTATCGCTACAGCACAAGTCAACGTCGGTCATCTTCTGTCATAGCAGAAGACTCCGTTACGGTGGTATCACTATAGTGGAGTGGACTGCTATAGCAGAGAGTGATGGGATTTAATGCAGAAACTTTCCCAAAAATATTCAGTTTTCACAAGTTCATTTGGGAGAAGGGACAGGGCGATTTCAGGCATTTTTCCTCCATTCTTCATTGTTTTCTTCCCTAAGGTAAGGTTTCTACTCCCCGAAATTCGTAATACTTTTTCTATGCACTCGAATTGCTAGGAGTGGACTTGGAGAAAGGTTTGAAATGACTTAGAGAGGGTAGAATCCGGGGAAAAAGGTGGATTCTATGTGTAGAAGTTCTTGGGTGTTGCTAAATTTACTGTTTTATGATCATGTGACCTTAATTTCCTAATTTTATCCATAAAAATGGTAGAACTAGGTGAATTAATGGTGGAAAGCTCGAGAAAGAGGGTGAAATGATCATGGGTGGCCTGGGGTTTAGGATTATACGTAATTCGAGTGAAATTTAGGCCATAAAGATTAAATATTGGTTATTGTGTGTTGTTTTAGACCAAGAACCGGCAAGAACTTCCGGAGGTGGGAAAGCTCCGGTTGTGTAGAGCTTTGGATAATTTCGAAGTAGGTGATGGTTTGCTTCCTGTATGCTGTGTGTGTTTAAGTACTCTTATCTAAGTATTTGTATGAAATGCATTACTTAGGGAATGATTAGAAGTGTCTAGTAGTCCTGTTAGTAGTCTGGGAAATTGAACGTTGTATTGTGCTTGTTAGTTTTACAAGTTGATTGTTCATTTTTGTGATTGTGGATTGTTTGATTTTGGTTGGCTCGAGTACCACGCCTGGTAAAAAATATACTAATTGGTTGGCTTGGGTACGATGCCTGATATGGGATAATACTAACGGTTGGCTCGGGTACCACGCTTGGTATGGGATAATACTAACGGTTGGTTCGGGTACCACGCTTGGTACGGGTTTACTTTATTGTGTTATTGCATCTTTATTTAATGGTTCCTTGAGTGGACCGAGTTGTGAACTTTAATTGTGGTTGCGTATTTTAGTCCTTGAGAGGCCGGGTTGTCACATTGCTTTACGAGTTGGTCTTGGTGTAGACTGGGTGGTTTGTCTGACACTTAGGTGTTGTCTAGAGGGGATACAGGGTGGGTCCAGGATATGTAGTAAAATATGGTTGTTGGTGTTGTGGATTATGGATCATAATTGTGAAGTGATTTACATGTGGGAAAAGTTAGGTAGAGACTTGTAGTCTAGGAATACATGTTGACTTGCCTATGTGTTTTTTGTACTCTTACTTGATTTTGGTACTTTTCATACACTGTTTTACTTGGAACTGGCTGATGATCCTACCAGTACACAGTGGTTGTGTACTGATACTGCGCTTGCTTATCTTTTTGTGAGTACAGGAAATCTTTCGGCGGTTGACGCACGACCTCACTTGTAGGCCAGACACTTCAAGATATAAAAGCTATTCGATCGAGCTGCCTTGGTTTCTTTTGTATTGGTTGTAGCCCACTTGTTTTGGGCTTAGACTATTTATTTTGTTTTGGGGTTGCATCCCCGTACTCTAGTTTGATAGATGTTTTTGGTACGATGACTTTTAAATTCTAGGGAGGAATTTCTGCAGTTTATTTTATTGATTTATAGAGTTGGTTTTATTTAAGATTGAATGGTAGTTTACTTTCTGCACTAGTTTTAAGCTGTTAGTCTAGGCTAAAAGTTGGACTCTAATGGTTCGCTCATACGGGGTTTGGGTGGGTTCCACTCATGATGGTCGGGGTCGTGACAAAGATGGTATCAGAGCCCTAAGTTCATTGATCTTGTCGTACCAAAACAGGTCTAGTAGAGTCTTATGGAATAGTGTGGAGACGTCTGTACTTTTCTTCGAAGGGCTATGGGACTTTAGGAAACTATCTTTTCTTTCTTCCATCATGCTATAACTTGATTCCAATTGGTATCTGGTTATACAAATTGGTATCTGACTCTTTCACTTTTCTATCCGCAGATGTTTAACACAAGGAACAACGGAGCTTGATCAGCGGTCCCAGCAGCGAGCTCGGTTATCCGTGGTAGCGGTAGGGGAAAGGGCAAAGGATGCGGTAGAGCCATGCCCGCCAGGGGTGGAGCTCAGGCTGCTGCAGGAGCGCTAGAAGCAACCCCTATGTAACACCCCATACACGTATCCAGCTATCCAAGATGAAAACTTTAGAAAAATCCAAGTTCCAGGGACCACGGGTCAAGTCCACGAGTCGTGGAAGGTTCCACGAGTCGTGAGAGTGACTCGCGAACTCAGTCCTGCAGACCAACCTCAGTACTGAAAACCACGAGTCACTTTCACGACTCGTAGAAGTTTCTACGGGCCGTACTGTTGACTCGTGGAAGTTGATCAGAGGTCAGTCAAGTTCCCTGAGTTCCACGATTAGGTTTTACGACTCATGGAAGCTTCCATGAGTCATCCTGTTAAACTGTAAAAAGTCTCCTGCAGGTTGAATTTCTGGCAGCTTCCACGACTATCAGTCCACGAGTCGTGGAAAAGTCTATGAGTCGTAGACTCCACTCGTGGTCACTCAAAGTTGACCAATTTCTAGCCTTTTTCCAATTAATTCCTAGGGACATTTTAGTCATCTCCCAGCCTATTATGTATTAAGTGAAGTCATTTTGACCACTTTTATGAGGGTTTTCACCCATATTACCTTAAGTCTATCTTAAGCTCCTCATTCTTCACTCAAAAAGGAAAATCTCTCTTCAAGCTCAAGTCTCCAAGCTCTAAGTCAAGTCTCCAAATCTTTTCCATTGAAGTGGGTAATCTTCATCCAAGGTATGTGGGTCTTTAACAATGGGTTTCTTTCACCCTTGTGCCCAAAATCCCCAAGTCTTAGTTTGGATTTATGGAGTTATGAAATTAG
The DNA here is from genome assembly GCA_003996215.1 of Jaltomata sinuosa. Lineage (NCBI taxonomy): Eukaryota > Viridiplantae > Streptophyta > Magnoliopsida > Solanales > Solanaceae > Jaltomata > Jaltomata sinuosa. The sequence continues at coordinate 7,136 of QJPP01002593.1, read as the reverse complement.
GGTTTTAATCTAAATTTGGGGAAAATTTATGGAATCAGTTTCTATGTTTAAATTTATGGTTTCTATTGATTACACATGATTTGATTATGATTCTCTTGTTGATTTTAAAAGACCAAGCATGAAAGTTGATTTCTAGCATAAACCCATGAATTTGCATGTTTTCAAGAGAATGTAGGCATAATTAAATATCATGGCTTTTGTGTAATTACGAAGTTGCATGCCTAGTTCTTATGATTCTATTAATATATATGTTTTATGAAAATTGAACTAGAGCTATGAAAATTTTTTAAGTCATGAAGTATGCAAGTTTTTCCATGATATGAAATATGATGCAAGGTAATACACCCGATGTTCCATCAATGTTCATGGGTCATTTTCTAAACCAAAACTCATGAGTAGTATGACGATCCGGGGTATGAACAAGTCATGAATAAGTATGAAGAAGTTTGGAATTAGATATGTCACATGTATATGAGCTCATGTTATTATTATGTTTTGGGAGTAGTATTCAGCACCGAGAGACGAGGGTTCAGATAACCCAAGTCCAAAACTACGTTGCCACCGTAGGTTTCCCATGTTGAGGCTTATTATGACAGGATCCTGGTATGACATGGTTCTAACCTTGGCCGGTTAGGACAACTCTTTCAGTGTAGGTGCAAGACACTAAACTCCATGTAGCACAGGATGGTTTAATGTCGGTTAAGAAAACTCTCACATGTTTATTTTCAAGTTATGCAGTTATGTATAAATCTATATTTTGGAACCTAAGCCTTCCTTCATGTCGTATGTTTGTACCTCGTCATTGATTTATGGTCCTTCTTTATGTAATAGGTTCATTTCAAGCATGGTTTAAACTGATTCTCTCATAACTCATGCATTGCTCACATACTTAGTACATTCTATAGTACTAACGTATATTGCGCTGCATCCTTTGATGATGAAGATCCAGGTACCCCTTCTCAGCTTCGTGGCTAAAGTCTCAGGCCACCTCCTTAGTCAGCTGTGGTGAGTCCTTAAGGTTCGAGGACTAGTTATGCTTTTCCTTATGATAGTTTTACTTCTATACTCCGAGTTAGCTAGGGTCTTGTCCTAGCAAATCTTTATGTTATGACTAGAGGCTTTCATACATAGTTTGTAATCGAGTTCCCTTTTTGAATATTGTATGCTATGTGGCTCTTAGACCCTTATTGATGTTTCCTTATTGGATTTCCATACTATGTTTCCGCTTATATTTTGTTATGCTTGAGAATGCTATGCCCAAGGGTTAGTTTGGGATCCTTGTAGTCCCGAGTCCCGTGTTACATCTAGGGGATAACCTCGGGGTGTGACAAACTTGGTATCAGAGCCTCAGGTTCAAGGGTCCTAGTATATCTTAAAGCTGCATCGAGTAGAGTCTTTTTCATGTGTGTAAAGCGCGCCACACATATGTGAAGGAAGCTATGAGATGTCTTAGAAAAAAAAACTTCACTTCTTTCATGAACACATCGTGCGATAGAGCTTAAGTCTAATATTCCTCTAATCCTTATCTTATGCGTTTCAGATTATGCCTCCTCGACGTGCTATGCCTCTCCGAGCCGCTCGAAATGCCGCTCCTCAAGTTCTGGTTCCCGATGTCATAAATGATGAGTTTAGGAATTTTATTCACCTACTAGCTCAGACTTTGGCAAATCAATAGGCTCCTGCCCCAGCTTATCCTCATGGTGGGGTAGCAGCCGGAGTTCGTGAATTTATCCGTATGAATCCGCCAGAGTTTTGGGGTTCGAAAGTGAGTGAGGACCCGCTTAACTTTATTAATGAAGTGAAGAAGATCTTTGAGGTTATGCAAGTAGCAGGTGTTGATTGTGTTGAGCTTGCATCCTACCAACTCAAGGATGTGGCTCATATTTGGTTCACGCAACGGAAGAAGGCTAGGGTGAGGGATGCGATCCCCACGACTTGGGAGTGTTTTGAGAGAGCCTTTCTTGATAGGTTCTTTCCCCGTGAGTAGAGGCAAGTGAAGGTGGAGGAATTTGTGAATTTGAGATAAGGTTCGATATCGGTGCAAGAGTATAGTTTGAAGTTTACTCAATTGTCTAGGTATGCTCCCTCCATGGTAGAAGACCCACATGATCAAATGAGCAAGTTCATATATGGTGTCTCTGATATAGTGAAGAAGGAGTATAGGTCTGCCTTGTTGTTGAGTGACATGAACATCTCTCGTCTCATGACCCATGCCCATCAGTTTGAGGGTGATGCGCTTAAGGAGATGGCTAGGGAGAACAAGAGGGGTAGATCCGAGAGATCGGGTTTTGGTCATCATAATTTCAGGGGCAGACATCGCTCTTCTTTCCAAAAAAAGTCATCTGGATCCGTTCATTCTTTTGCTAGTGCTCCTACCAAGTCCCAGAGGCCTCATCATGATCAGGGTGGTAGAGGATCTGACTCTTATTACCAGTCTCAAGGAAGTGTTGCTAAAGGGCCTTCTTTCCCCATTTGTACCAAGTATGGGAAGAATCACCCGGGGGAGTGTCATTTGGGCACGGGTGTATGCTATGGTTGTGGATAGACTGTGCACGTGGTTACAGATTGCCCTTCAGCTAAGAAGGGGCAGGGAGGTGGTAGGACTCAGTCTACTCTGACAGCTTCAGGTGGTAGACCAGCCCCGCAGGGCGCAGCTTCTAATTATGGTGGTCAGTGCCAGAATCGTCTTTATGCTATGTCCTCCTGCCAGGATTAGTAGAGTTCTCCAGATGTGGTTACCATATGTTGAAAGTCTTCTCTCTTGACATGTATGCCTTGTTCGATCCCGGTGCTTCCTTATCTTTTGTAACCTCTTATATGGCTTGTAAGTTCGAGATTCGTCCTGAATTACTTTTAGAACCCTTTCATGTTTCCACTCTTGTTGGTGAGTCAGTCCTAGCCGAAAGAGTCTGTCGAGATTGCCCTATCTCAGTCCTTCATAGAGTCACTTCAGCGGATTTAGTAGAGTTGGAGATGACTTATTTTGATGTCATTCTTGGTATGGATTAGTTGTATGCATGTTATGCCTCAGTTGATTGTAGCACCCGTGTGGTTACTTTCATGTTTCCTAATGAACCTGACCTAGAATGGAAAGGTAGTCCATATTCTTCGAAGGTTCGTTTCATATCTTATCTTAAGTCTAGGAAGATGATTTCTAAGGGTTATGTCTATCATATAGTTCGGGTTATGGACACGGAGTCCGAGACCTCGACTATTCAGTCTGTTCCTATTGTGAACAAATTCCTAGAAGTGTTCCCCGATGATTTGCCTGGAGTCCCTTCCAAGTGGGAAATTGACTTTGGGATAGATCTTCTTCCGGATACAGATCCTATCTCTAGTCCTCCCTATAGAGTGGCCCCCGTGGAACTCAAGGAGTTGAAAGATCAATTGAAAGACTTGCTTGAAAAGGGTTTCATCAGGCCTAGTATTTCTTCTTGGGGTGCCCCAGTTTTGTTTGTTCGTAAGAAGGATGGATCTCTTAGAATGTGTATTGATTACCGTCAATTGAAAAAGGTCACAATCAAGAATAAGTATCCCATTCCTAGTATTGATGACTTGTTCGATCAGCTTCAGGGCGCTAGTTTCTTCTGCAAAATTGACCTTAGATCCGGTTATCATCAGCTTCGGGTTCAGGAATGTGATATCCTGAAGACAACCTTTAGGACTCGGTATGGTCATTATGAGTTTGTTGTTATGTCTTTTGGTCTAATGAATGCTCCTGCAGCTTTTATGGATTTGATGAACTGTGTGTTCAAACAATATTTAGATATGTTTGTGATTGTTTTCATTGATGATATCCTCATCTACTCTCGGAGTGAGGAGGAGCATGCGGATCACTAGAGGGTTGTGTTGCAAACTCTCAAGGGTAGATAGTTGTTTGCTAAGTTTATCAAGTGTGAATTTTGGATGCAGTCCATTGCTTTTCTGGGTCATATTGTGACTAAAGATAATATTCGGGTTGATTCTCAAAAGATTGAGGTGGTAAAGAACTGGACTAGACCCACTTCTCCGTCTGATATTAAGAGTTTCTTGGGTTTGGCTTGTTACTATAGGAGATTTTTTGGAGGGGTTTTCCTCCCTAGCTTCCCCTTTGACTCGATTGACTCAGAAAAAGGTTATGTTTCAGTGGTCCGACTCTTGTGAGAAAAGTTTTCAGGAATTGAAGACTCGATTGACTACAGCTCCAGTATTGGCTCTACCCGAGGGCCTTAATGATTTTGTTGTGTATTGTGATGCCTCCAGAATTGGTTTGGGTTGCGTTTTGATGCAACGGGGCAAGGTGATTGCTTATTCTTCGAGACAGCTTAAGGTACATGAGAAGAACTACCCTACTCATGACCTTGAGCTAGCAGACGTGGTTTTTTATTTAAAGATTTGGAGGCACTACTTGTATGGTGTGCATGTGGATGTTTTCACCGATCATAAGAGCCTTCAATATTTGTTCACTCAAAAGGAACTGAATTTGCAACAAAGGAGATGGCTTTTTTATCTCCTTAAGGATTATGATATAAGTGTGCTTTACCATCCAGGTAAGGCCAATGTTGTGGCGGATGCTTTGAGTAGGTTGTCCATGGGAAGTGTAGCTTCTATTGAAGATGGTAAGAAGGAATTGGTAAAAGAAGTTCATAGGCTTGCTCGGTTGGGAGTTCTCCTTATGGACTCGACCGAAGGTGGTGTGATTGTGACTAATGGTGCCGAATCATCCTTGGTTGCTGAGGTAAAATCCAAGCAAGACCAAGATCCCATTCTACTTCATCTTAAGGGTGCAGATCATCAGCAAAGGGTTGAGGTTTTCTCCCAAGGGGGAGATGGTGTGCTTCGTTATCAGGGTCACTTATGTGTGCCAGATTTTGATGGGTTGAGACAACAGATTTTGTCTGAGGCTCACAGTTCTAGATACTCCATTCATCCGGGTGCCACTAAGATGTACCGTAACCTACGGGAGGTCTTTTGGTGGAATGGTATGAAGAAGGACATAGTTTGGTTTGTGGCTAAATGTCCCAACTGTCAACAGGTAAAGGTGGAACATCAAAGACCAGGTGGTATGCTTCAGTATATTGACCTTCCCACTTGGAAATAGGAAGCAATCAATATGGACTTTATTAGGGGTCTTACTCGTACTCGAAGGCAACATAATTCTATTTGGGTGATTGTCGATTGGATGACCAAGTCATCCCATTTCTTGGTTGTTAAGACTACAGATACAACGGATGATTATGCCAGACTCTACATTTGGGAGATAGTCTGATTCCATGGTGTTCCTTTGTCTATCATTTCTGATAGGGGTCCCCAATTTACATCTCAATTTTGGAGATCGTTTTAGAAGGGTCTTGGTACTAAAGTGAAGCTTAGCATATATTTTCACTCTTAGAAGGATGTCCAGGCCGAGCATACTATTAAGACTTTGGAGGATATGTTGAGGGCTTGTGTTATTGACTTCAAAGGAAATTAGGTTGATCACTTACCTCTTATCGAGTTTGCCTACAATAACAGCTTTCACTCTAGCATCCAGATGGCTCCTTATGAGGTACTTTATGGCCGAAGGTGTAGATATCCTATTGGTTGGTTTGAGGTGGGTGAGGCAGCCTTGTGTCACGACCCGATTTCTCGGTCATGATGGCGCCTACAACCCCCAGTAGGCGAATCAATTCCCGTAGCCCAGGACAGTTAGTAATGGGCTACTGTCTAACAAACAAGCGAAAGAATAGATAACAGGAGTATATATATATACATATGCGGAAATTAAATCAAACCCCAAGACCTGGTATCATAGTATAGAGCCCGAACTACATACAAGGAGTGCAAATAATCCAAAACTATATATACAGATGTCTCTGAATGGTAATAGAGTACATGAAGCAAAAGATAAACTAAAGCTAAGTTCCGATCGCCAAGAGCTCACCCTCAGCCTAAAGTAGTCCTCAACAGATCTCCAAGCACGAATCGCAGCGACCTAACGGCGATGGCCCACGCTAGGATCTGCACCCAAAGATGCAGGGGGTAGGGGTGAGCACCAAATGCGAAGCATAAGGTACCCAGTAGGTATCATAGGCCGACTGGGCACATATAAGATAAAAGCGCAGTAATAGACAGAATAGAAGCAAGCAGTCACAGAAATCAACGAAAGGTACACAGGAACTAGCCCAGAGGGAAATCAACAGAACCACATGTGAGGCCAGTAAGCAGAATATACACACCATAGGCACAGGTGAAAGTAAGAAATAACGCACCTGGGGTCCTTGCAATAACAGTGTATACAGAATAAGTTTACGAAATGGACGGTATACCGGTAACCTCAAGTGTAAGAAGAAGAGAGAAAGAGTAATAATAGGCATGCTCAGAGACATGAATCAAGCCCAACTAATCATATCAATCTCACACCCAGCAACTAACAATCTAGCAGTAACCAATTTCATAATTAACCGTAACAGGGAATAATTCTACAAGTAAATAGAAAGAGTCTACCTACAGTCCCTCGGCCGCCCATACAACCGAGGAACACAAACAAGTGAAAACAAACCCTCCGGCATCCCATACTACCGGAGCGTACAATCAGCAAACAACAAACAAGGGTGGAACCTCGAACCATGAATGATATGATGCATGGAAGATCTCAAGTGCCATGGTATCTCTGTATGTACCTCCTCCGGCGCCGATCCGGCCCAGCAGGTAGGTTCCATGGAAGGACACTGCCCGTATACCTCTACTCCACCGTATACCCCTCCTCCGGCACACGCAGCCCGTAGCCCCTGGCCCGGATGGCAAGGTCCATGGAGGTCCCAGACCCCATACTAAACTCAGTATCAGAACATGTATCAAGATAGAGACCCAGTCTCGATATCAAGATAGAGACCCAGTCTCGAATATGCATGCCCAGACCCTGTCCAGGACTAAAAGTAGTAGGAAAATATCTCAAAAACCCCTCCAAGGGTGCCCGGGCGTAGCCGGGTCTAAACAGTAAAACGTCATCTCAGGTGCTGGTCCGACCGAGGCTAAAAATCATCTCAAGTAACAAGAAAACTCAACTAGCACCCCGGCCCTGCCGAGTCTAGCGATAATCGTAAAACTGATGATTTTAAACATAATTTTACTTTCTTGCCCAAAAATATCCACAAGTTAAATCAAACCATTTCCAA
>QJPP01002592.1:0-81547 GCA_003996215.1 Jaltomata sinuosa | reverse complement strand
TTTGGCTCTATACTATGATACCAGGTCTTGGGGTTTGGTTTAGTTTCCGCATATGTATATATTTATAGTCCTTTTATCCGCTCTCTTCGTCTTGTTCTCTTATTTGTTAGATAGTAGCCCATTACTAACTGTTCTGGGCTACGGGGATTGGTTCACCTACCGGGGGTTGTAGGTGCCATCATGACCGAGAAATTGGGTCGTGATAATAGGTATCCAATGCCGAGGATTGATGACTTGTTTGATCAGCTCCAGGGTTTAACCATGTTTTCAAAGATTGATTTGAGGTACGGTTACCATCAGTTGAGGATTAGGGCGGAGGAAATCCCTAAGACAACATTCATGACACATTATGGCCATTATGAGTTCCTGGTGATGTCTTTTGAGTTGACTAATGCCCTCGCAACCTTTATGGATTTGATGCATAGGGTGCTTATCCCGTACTTGGATATGTTCGTTATAGTCTTCATTGATGACATTCTAATATACTTGAGGAGTAGGGACGAGCATGAGCAATATTTGAGGACTGTACTTTAGACTTTGAGAGATCATCGGCTTTATGCCAAGTTCTCAAAGTGTGAGTTTTTGCTTGAGTCAGTTGCATTCCTAGGACATGTGGTGTCTAAGGATGGGATTAGAGTTGATTCGGGTATGATTTCTACGGTTTGAAATTGGCCTAGACCTACTACTCCTACCGAGGTTCGCAACTTTGTTGGTTTAGCCGGGTACTATAGACGGTTTGTTGAGGGATTTTCTTCCATTGCAGCACCCTTGACTATGTTGACTAGGAAAGATGTTCCATTCTAGTGGTCAGATCAGTGCGAGGATAGCTTTCAGAGGCTTAAGACCTTATTGACTTCAGCTCCAGTTTTGACATTGCCGGTTGAGGGTCAGAGTTTCTCCGTGTATTGTGATGCTTCAGGGGTCGGTCTTGGTTATATGTTGATGCAGCAGGGTCAAGTGATAGTATATGCATCGAGGTAACTGAAGGTTCACGAGCACAACTACCCTACTCATGGCTTAGAGTTGGCGGAGGTAGTCTTCGCGCTCAAGATCTGGAGGCACTACTTATATGGAGTTCACTATGAGATATTCACCAATCACTGTAGTCTTCAGTACATTACGAGTCAGCGGTAGCTGAACTAGAGGCAGAGGATATTGATTAAGCTACTGAAGGACTATGATTTTACTATTCTATACCATCCGGGCAAGGCAAATGTAGTAGCGGATGCCTTGAGTCAGAAGGCAGTGAGTATGGGCAGCACAATTTCACTTTCAATTTCTGAGCGACCGTTAGCCTTGGACATCCAGTCCTTGGCTAACTGATTGATTAGGCTTTACTTGTCAGATCCTAGCAGAGTTCTTGCCAGTGTTGAGGTTCGTTCTACTCTCGTTGATCAAATTTAGAGCTGATAGTTTGCGGATCAGAGTTTGTGTGACCTTCGTGATCAATTAGTTTAGGGTGAGGCAAGTCGGGCTACTTTGGGTTTTGATGGTATTCTGAGGTTTGATGGTCGACTTTGTGTTCCGACGGTTAGTGATTTGATTCAGTTGATACTCCATGAGGCACATAGTTATAGATACTCTATTCATCCTGGTACGGTAAAGATGTATAGAGACTTGAGGCAGCTTTGCTGGTGGAGTGGTATGAAGCGGGATATAGCAGAGTTTGTCTCTCTGTGCTTGAACTGTCAGTAGGTGAAGTTCGAGCACATGAGGTTGGGTGGCTTGATGCAATGACTTCCCATTCATGAGTGGAAGTGGGAAGGTATTACTATGGACTTTATTGTTGGTTTGCCTCGTACTTTTCATGAGTTTGATTCTATTTGGGTGATCATTGATAGGTTGACTAAGTTAGCACATTTCTTGTCGGTTTAGACTTTTTAGGGTGCAGAGAGGTTAGCCCAGATCTACCTTCATGAGATTGTTTGGTTGCACGGGGTTCTAGCTTCTATCTATTCAGACCGCGACACTCAGTTCACATATCAGTTCTTAAGGGCTATATAGAGGGATTTGGGTACAAAGGTTCAACTTAGTACTGCTTTTCACCCTTAGATAGATGGCCAATCCGAGAGGACTATTCAGGTCCTGGAGGACATGCTTGGGGCTTGTGTTCTTGACTTTGGAGGTGTATGGGATTAGTTTATGACTTTGGCCAAGTTTGCTTTTAATAGTTTCCATTCGAGCATCGACATGGCACCTTTCGAGGCCTTGTATGGTAGGCGTTGCAGATCAGCGATTGGTTGGTTTGATGGGTTAGATTCCAGACCGTAGAGTACATATTTTCTTAAAGATTCCTTGGATCGAGTCCATTTGATTCAGGATAAACTTAGAGCGGCCCAGAGCAGGCAGAAGAGCTATGCTGATCGTAGACTTTGTGCCTTGGAGGTTAGTGTTGGTGACTTGGTTTTCCTTTGAGTGTTGCCCATGAAGGGAGTGATGAGATTTGGTCGGTGGGGCAAGCTTAGCCCCAGGTTTATTGGGCTTGTGTTCTTGACTTTGGAGGTGTATGGGATTAGTTTATGACTTTGGCCAAGTTTGCTTTTAATAGTTTCCATTCGAGCATCGACATGGCACCTTTCGAGGCCTTGTATGGTAGGCGTTGCAGATCAGCGATTGGTTGGTTTGATGGGTTAGATTCCAGACCGTAGAGTACATATTTTCTTAAAGATTCCTTGGATCGAGTCCATTTGATTCAGGATAAACTTAGAGCGGCCCAGAGCAGGCAGAAGAGCTATGCTGATCGTAGACTTTGTGCCTTGGAGGTTAGTGTTGGTGACTTGGTTTTCCTTTGAGTGTTGCCCATGAAGGGAGTGATGAGATTTGGTCGGTGGGGCAAGCTTAGCCCCAGGTTTATTGGGCCATTTGAGATTCTACAGAGGGTTGGTAGTGTTTCCTATATGTTAGCTTTACCTCTGATGTTTGCAGTTGTTCATCCAGTTTTTCATGTCTCGATATTGCATCGGTATGTGCTAGATGAGTCTCATGTGTTGCAGTGGGATTCGAATAAGTTAGATGAGCGGTTATCTTTTGTTGAGAAGCCGATAGCTATTCTGGCCAGAGATACCAGGAGATTGAGATCTAGGGAGATTCCAGTTGTGAAGGTTCAGTGGAGACATCATTCGGTCGAGGAGGCTACTTAGGAGACTGAGAGTGAGTTGCGTGCTCAGTATCCGCAGTTGTTCGAGCCTTCAGATACTTCCTTCTTCTTGACTTTCGAGGACGAAAGTCTTTTTAGTAGTGGATGTTGTGATGACCCTTCTGATCATCTTCGTGTTTACACATTCATTATACTGTTAGAGATTTCTTATAGTGACCCCAAGTCATTTATGTCTTGCTGGGATAAGTAGTTTGGTGCCCTGGTCATTCGTTTGGTTGTTTTAGCCGTTTGCCTATTTTAGAGCTTTAACTTAGAATATCGTTGACTTTAGTCAACATTCTTAGCTAATGTGCTCGGAATTGAATTCTTATAGTTCTGTTAGCTCCATAACATTGAGTTTGGTCTAGTTGGACCTTTAGTTACGGCCGGAGAACTTTCGGTGTGGGTTTTGTGTTGTTTTCTCTATTTTCAGGCCATTTAGAGTTAAAAGTGTAACTTTGGGTGGCTTTCGATGATCGAAGTGTCGGATTCAAAATCCAACTATTCCATCAGCTCCGGAATGATGAGTTTAGGTTGGGAAGGTGGTTGGTTCGGTTCCCGGGTGAGCCGCGCTCATTTTGAGCCTTTGGGTTCTTATTCGTTAGTATTGACTTGGGTCAACATTTCTCCAAAACGACCTCGTATGGAAGTTTCATCGATTTCGTTGAGTTCGAAACATAGTTTCCACTCTTTTGGCATTATTGGTTTTTGAATATCGGTTTTTGATTATGCCCGAAATGCCCCGTGGAGTTTTCAAAAATTGTAGAAAAATGTTGCAGGCTAGGCCTTCAGCGCCATCGGCGCTGGCCTAGTGCGATCGCACTCATGCGCGTTTCGACTGGCCAGCGCGATAGCGCTGCCTGGGCGCCGTTGGCACTGGCCAGTTCCCTGCAACTATATATTTCTTTGTGTTCGTTTTTCCAGCCTTTTCTCCTAAGTTTCCCAACTCTAAAACACAAGTTTCTCTCCACCAAATTGCTCCTTATTAGTCTTAGCTTTGGGGAAATCAATTGTTCATCGATTATTCGTGATTCTTCGATTCTTGGTAAGCTTTCTTCCCCAACTTGCTTCCTTTTTGTTTTCTCTAAAAATCCACCATTTTTGCTCATTCCAAAAGCTTGGAAAATTGTTGTAGTGGCTGCCTCCTAGCTCGTGCATGTTCGTGGGATGGAAGAGTTATCCATCTTGGCTTAAAATTCCATCATTTTGGTAAGTAATCCTTGCCTAATTTCCATTTTTATTCTTAAAATTCTATCTTTAAACCTCAACTTGAGCGGGCTATTTTGGCGCCCTTCTCTTGGACAATTGTGCTCAGTTTTGGAGCATGCCTTCTTGGCATCGTTGTGGTCATCATGCTTCTTTTTGTTTTTGGTTTTGGGTTGTGGGCCCTGCAGGCTTGCTTTTGACCCAAATTTTGACCCGGCTACTATTGTAGCGATATGGGTATCGTTAGACTCGCCTTGATGTATTATTTATGTTTTTGATAGTTTTATCATCGCTCAGGGTTTCTCAGAGCGATTCAAGCTTGGATTTTGTTGTCGCAACAGTTTTTCATCGGACAACAGGTAGGTTACGGTCTAAACTCCCTAGACTTAGTATATATCGGATAAAATTGTACTAGCTGACATCCTTGGGTTGAATTATTAGGTTGGTACTACAGACCTTGACCGCTTTATTCATGTCCGCATACTTTCCTCCCTCTGATGCTTGTAGTTTTGCTTGGTACGTTTTATTTACCCTTGTGGTACTGTGAGGCCTTGTTGACTCTGGAACATAGATGGTGGGTTATTGGGAATGTCCGCGAGTCCCAGACATAGAAATATTCTTCTAGGCTGGTTATGCTTGCTGAGTAGCTGTGGGCCTGTGCAAGGCCGATAGGTTGATTGTGAGCTGCTGGGAAGCTATTTGTGTTGGTCATTCATTTCCATGCATGTAAAGAGGATTTATCCACGTTTTACTATGATTTTGGCTTCAAGTCTACTAGAATTGTTTTCTAAACTTTGCATGGCCCCGGGGGCCCGTTTTCGATAGAAATGAATTGGAAATGGTTTGACTTAACTTGTGGATCTTCTTGGGGTAAAAGGAAAGTTAAAGTATGATTTCTATCACCAATTTTACTATTAACGCTAGACTCGGCAGGGCTGGGGTGCTAGTTGAGTTTCTTACTTAATTTGGATGATTTTAGCCTCGGTCAGACCGAGCACCTGAGATGACTTTCTACTGTTTAGACCCGGTTATGCCCGAGCATCCTTGGAGGGGTTTTTGAGACATTTCCCCCCCACTACTTTAGTCCTGGATAGGGTCTGGGCATGCATATTTGAGACTAGGTATCTATCTTGAACCCGAACTTGCTTCTGGATGGCATATTTTGATACTGAGTTTTAGTATGGGGTCCGGGAACTCCATGGACCTTTCCATTCTAGGCCTGGGGCTTTGGGCTGCATGTGCCGGAGGGAGGGTATACGGCAGAGTAGAGGTATATGGGCAGTGTCCTTCCATAGAACCTACCTGCTGGGCCTGATCAGTATCGGAGGAGGTACATACAGAGTATCTATTCCACCCTGAGGTTATCATGCATCATATCATTCAGTGTTTGAGATTCCACCCTTGTTTGCTGTTTGTTGAGTGTACGCTCCGATTGTATGGGTGGTCGGAGGGTTTTGTTTTCACTTGTTTGCGTTCCTCAATTGTATGGGTGGCCGAGGGACTTTAGGTAGCCTCTTGTTACTTTATTGCGGTGTTATCCCCTGTTACGGTTATGCTTATAAGATTATATACGACTAAGTTTTTACCTGTTGGATTTGAGATTGGTATGATTAGTTGGGTTATTGATTCCTGTTTCCTAGCATGTCTATCTTTACTCTCCTCTTCCTTTCCTTGTACTTGAGGTTACCGGTATACCGTCCATTTCTAAAACTTATTATGTATATACTGTTATTGCAAGGACCCCAGGTGCGTTATTTCTTGCTTACACTTGTGCCTGTTGTGTATATATTCTACTTGCTAGCCTTGTATGTTTTTTCTGTTGTCTTTCCTCTGGGCTAGTTCTTATGTACTTTTTCATTGTTTTCTGTGACTATTTGATTCTGTTCTGTCTGTTACTATGCTTTTATCTTATATGTGCCCAGTCGGCCTATGATACCTATTGGGTACCCTATGCTTCACATTTTTTGCTCATACTACACTCTGCATCTTCTGGTGCAGATCCTAGTGTGGGCCATGACATTAGCTCATGGAGACTCATGCGAGGAACTGCTTTTGGTGATATTCCGGACTGAGGGTGAGCTCTTGGCGACCGGAGCTTAGCTTCTAGTTATCTTTGATTATGTACTCTATTTCTACTTGGAGACAACTTTGTATATATTGTTTTGGACCCTTGTACTCCTTATCTAGATCCGGCTCCTGTACCTATGATACCAGGTTTTAGGTTTGGTTTAGCTTCCGCATTGTATATATTACTCCTGTTATCTATTTTCTTCATCTTGTTCCCTTGCTTCTGCTTATTAAACTGTTCTTCCGCTTCATTTGCTAGTTAGTAGCCCATTACTGACTTCTGGGCTACGAGAATTGGTTCGCCTACTGGGGGGTTATAGGTGCCATCATGACTAAGAAATCGGGTCATGACATCAAGCGGCTTTGTATTATTCTTCTAGCCGACCCTCACTAGATCGAGGTTACTTTACTTGTGGTGGTGTTGGGCACTTCAAGAGGGACTGTCCTAATGGCAGGCAGGCTAATTTTTAGGGCCAACAGCAGTCCAGAGCTATGGTTCTGGCTGGTAAAGGTGGTGGTGGTAATGGTAGAGGTCATCCAGATGGTGGGTGTGATGGTTATCAGGGTGGCCGTGGTGGAAATTGAGGTGGTGGTAATGTAAGAAGAGGTGGTGCTCAGCCTGCTAGATGGGTTTCTCAAATTGATGATAGAGCTCATTGCTATGACTTTCAAGGAAAATTCGAGGTAGAGGCTGATGACGTTCAAAAACACTCTCCCATAGGAGGTGGTAATGATTATCGTACAAAACAATAAATATACCCAACGGATGTCGATGTCGTATCCACGGAGAATGGATTGATGATTTGCTAAGAAATCATCGAATAGTAATCACTAAGGTGAGTCAATGTTCTAACAACCAAAAGTAAAAGTTGGGGTAAATGGATTGGGAAATAACGTATCAATTTTGCAATTTCAACACAAGATTAATGTAAACACGACTTGTTTATCATGCTAATGAAGTCTAGGGGTATGCTTCTGATGGGATTCTACAATGGGTTAGAGTTTTGATTAATTATGCAAACTCTCGATAAAAGGTTCGGGTAGCATTAGTTTGAGTTATACTTGGTAGTCTCTCAACCCTCCAAATAAATATACTATAGTCTTTGCTCAAGCACCATAGCTTTACTTTAAACCAACCAATTCAATACTTGGGGGAATCACACTATTTCTAGCTTAGATTCTTAGATGGATATTTCCTTCGATTAAGCTATTTCTAGCCTCAATCTATGGTGGAAATCCCAAATTCCAATTATTAAATTCCTATCCGAATTATGTACTCCTATTTCAAGCAAGAACACAATTAAGTACACAATCAATATTTGCAACCATCAATTTTATAATTAAACTATTAAGAATTCAATAGACCCATACTAATTTATCAATTATAAGCACAATTAATCAATACCCACACCCAAATTCAAATACCCATCATGCATATACCCCTAGACAAGGAATTTAGCTGCTTATATTAAGGAAATAAGAGGATATACCAAATGGGTTACCCATAATTCCATTCATAATCAAAGCTAATCTCCAAATCCAAGCTCAAATCTTTTACAAATGGTGATTTCTATTGGAGAAGATGAAGAGAGAAGAGTGTGCTCTCAATATCTTCCCTGGGGAAAATAAATTTAAAATTCTATATCAGGACACACCCCAAAATAGATTTTAGAAGCTTTCCAATACGTCACATGAATTTGGACAAAAATACCCCTCGAGGCAGTTGTGATGAGATATGCGATCGCACCCTGCCTTCTGCGGCTCGCATGCTGCTCCTTTTCCAACCAGTGAAGTTAGCTGCTGGGGAAATAAGGTGACAAAGGGGTGTGGTTCACATGCTGCATTGTACCGCATTGTGCGGCTCGCATGCGGCTTGCACCCCTCGGCAGTTTCTTTCTCTTTTTCAATCACCTTCATACATCAACTTCTTTTTGAGCTCTTTGGGTTCTGCTCTAGACCAAGAGTACCTGCATTTTCATCAATAAAGGTAATAACTACCTCTAAATCTTATCAAAACATGGCAATAATTTATGAATAAAGGCTCAATAAGTTGATGGATTACTAACTTATCAAACCCCCAAACTTGAACTATTACTTGTCTTCAAGCAAGATACTCACAACATAAGGAATGAATTAGGTTCTAAAACACAAAGGTTGCACACAAGATTATTCTAAACTCTAAAAATTAAGAAAATAACAAACAAAAGACTCAAACAAAAAGACTCAACTACAATGCTCATCTCAATTGGTATCACCATATTCTCAAGGCAAGTACTCATTTAAAAATGTTTATTAAAAGGACTTCATTTCTCATTCAAAAGCAAGGAAATTTGTCATTCAAAATAAGATATTCAAACTTCTCAAGTCATTGGCATCAACTTTCAAGGTTTGCCTCGAGATTCACCATACAACTTGTCTCATTCATTCCACTCAATTGAAAAAGAGACTTTATCATTCATTTCATGTGTGTGATGCCACTTACTATAAAAGAGAATCCCACTCACAATCATGCAATCCATGTGTTTTAGAGCATAACTCATTCCCTACTTTGTGAGTATCTTGCTTGAGGACAAGCAATAGTTCAAGTTTGGGGGTTTGATAAGTTGGTAATCTACCAACTTATTGAGACTTTATTTATGAATTTTTGCTATGCTTTGATAAGATTTAGAGGTACTTGTTGCCTTTATTGATGCAAATGCAGGTACTTATGGTCACAAGTAGAAAACAAGGATATGGACCCAAAAGATCTCAAAAGGAGATGAAGTGTGAAGGTGATCAAAAGAGGAGAAGAATCCGCCGAGAGGTGCGGCAGCTGTGTGATATACACAATGGCTGGTGCAGACTGCACCTCCCTTCGCATGATGCCTAAAATCAACTGAAGTCACTGGTCTACTGGAATATAGTCATGTGATGTGCACAATGTGTGGTGTGACCGCACGTCTCCCAAATGGCATTTTTATCAACTTTTATGTGATAATTTGGGAACCTTCTAAAACCTAATTTGGGCATTGTACTCAGGAGTTCTAAATAGTTTTTAAATTGTTTTCCATAGAGAGAGGTTCCCAAGGAAAATAGAGGTGTACTTGCTATTTCTCTTCTTAAACCTTGTGAATCCACCATTATTGTACAAAATTGAGCTTAGATAATCGATATAGCATACAATGAATGGAAATTTGAATCATCCAATAGGTATAATCTCTTATTTGCTTAGCATGAGTGTCTAGTTTCTCTGTCTAGGGAAATTTGAATTACCCAATAGGTATAATCTTAGACGATCGCTATCACCTTAAAATGGAGAGCGTGTTTGAGCATTATCAACACATATAATGGAAGGTGCAATTCACACCTCCAAACACACGTCACCTCTTCTATTATTTTTCTTCCCAGTTCACTAGTATATGTGTGCGGTGCCACATACGGCCGGATATGGGATGTGCGAGCCGCATGGCCCTTCGCATATGATCTTTGGTCTTTTTCTTCTACTTAGTCATTTTTCCATCTCTGTGCATTCTTAAAACTCACCAAAAACAACAAAAAGGGTAAAGGAAATAAAAAACACTTGGGTTGCCTCCCAAGAAGTGCTTGATTTTATGTCGCGGCTCAATGATAGTACCTCAATCTCTCAGTCATTACCCAGGAACATGCCAATCCAATTGGCACGGCCCTATCCTAAGTAAGGGAAGTGATCCTTCAATAACTTCATTGCATTCTCTTGTTTCCAAGTTGGCAACTTCATAGATTCGAGTACCTTCTTTATCTCAAACTCACCATGGGTTTCAACCAACTTGCCCTCAGTAGTGATCATATATACAACTCTAAACTCATCCGGTGGTCTGGTAGGTTGACATACATAAAATATAACTTCCTTGCTCCCCACATGGAACTTGAGCTCTCCTAGATCCATATCAATAAGAGCTCTCCCGATTGCCAACATTGGTCGCCCTAATATAATGGGTACCTCAAGATCAACATCACAATCCAAGACCACAAAATTGGTCGGTAAGATGAACTTGTCTACCTTTACCACATTAAACAAAATCCCCATCGGGGATTTAATAGAGAAATTAGCCATTAGTAACCTCATTGGTGTCGGTTTAGGAGTACCCAAGCCTAACTTTCTAAAAATCATAAGGGGCATCAAGTTGGTACTCTCCCCGAGATCATATAAGGCCTTTCGGAATAAAAACACTCTAATAGTACATGGGATGGTGAAAGCTCTTGGATCTTCCCGTTTAGGGGAGATGTTGCTCATCATTATAGCACTACAACTATGGGACACTTCTACCATCCCCATTTCAATCACTCACTTTTTTTTAACAGCTCCTTCATAAACTTGGCATACCCCAACATTTGCATAAGAGCGTCAACCAAAGGAATATTGATGGCTAGCTTACTGAACATGTCGACAAACTTTTTGAATTGAGCATCTTCATTTTTCTTGGCTAACCTATGAAAATATAGAATGGGCTCTTTTAGCAATGGCTTTGCCATACTTGGATCCTCCTCCTCAATCTCAATAGAAATTTGAGAAGGAGACTCGATCTCATCCTTCTCTTTATGTGGGTCTTTATCATTTTTATGCACATTGGGTGCACTAGGCTTCACTCTAATATTCGGACTCTCATAAACTTTGTTCTCAATCACGCCATCCTCTTCTATCTTGTTCTCATTCTGCAAAACAACCTCAATATTTGGCTTCTTACCCCACTAAGCATCCTTCTATTCCAAGTGACTATTGCTATCACATGGCTATCATTCTTCGGGTTTGCAAGTGTGTCACTTGGAAGGGTGCCTTTCAAATGAGGGTTCATTTGAGAGGAGAGGTGGTTTATTTGAGCCTCTAAGTGCTTGATAGATGCTGAATAGGAGCTCACCGTTTGATAAAGCGTGGATACCTCACTTTTTAGATCTTTTACCCCGCTATTCGTTAATTTAACTCTTTTCAATACTTGGGACAACATGTCCTAAATCTTGGAATGTCCGGGGTTACTTACTGTTGGTTGGTAGGGAGACACATTGGCTTTTGGTGGAGGCATATAAGGGTTAGCACTACGGTGATTGTATCAATCACCATCTCTCTCACGTTCTCACCATGGACCTTCACGGTCTCTAACCTGCTCCCTATCTCTCTATTGATTCTCCTTGTCTTGATTCCAACATTGGTTATTGTCTCTTAGATGCCAAGGACCTTGGTTGGTACCTTGGTATTCGGGTTGAGAACCCGCTGCTAGAAAACACAGCTCCTCATCTCCCGATGCATGAGTATAAACTCCATTATGATCATTCAACCTATAGCACCTACGACGTTGACACTCTTAGTGCCGGCTCCCATCATATGTTTGGCCAATAGATCGATCTGTGTCAACATTTTGGCCATAGTTTCATCCCTTTCCTCTTTTTTTCTTCTCATCTCACTTGTCAAAATAGATAAAGTAACACCCGGTGAGACATCGACTTCTCTAGTATGCCACACTCTATTTGTTTTTGTCATCCAATCTAAGAGGGCTGGAGCAAGACCATAGGTTTGGTCCATAAGTGTATTTGTTCATGGAGTCAAGAGATGTATAGAAGCTTTAAAGGAGAACATTGTCCGGCAACCCATGGTTTGGACATAATAGAAGCTTTTTCTTGAACCTTAGCCATGCTTCATGCAATGGCTCATACGGTAGTTGGCAAAAGTTGGTGATATCATCCCTTAATTGCATCATCAGAGAAAGAGGGAAGAGTCTCAATTAGAAGGATTCCACAAGTCTATTCCATGTTGTAATAGAGTCCTCCGGGAGCTCCTCAAGCCATGTTTTCGCTTCCCCCACAAGGGAGAAAGGGAATAATTGGATTCGGATTGACTCTTGAGATATATTATTGATCTTGAAAGGCTGGCATATTTCAACAAAGTTTTAGATATGTTGGTTGGTGTCTTTATGAGCCAGCCCTCCAAAAAGTCCTTTCATCTAGATCAAGTGGAGCATAGTACTCGGCTCATGGAACACGATATTTCCCACGGTTGGGGATAGGCGGATTGCACCTGCAGCACCATAGACCATAGGTTCATTATCCATATTCAACATCGTCGACACTCTCTTGGTCACCCAATTGACTCATGGGAACCCTGTCCACAACATCACAAACAACAAAAAAGTAAAATAGAACAAATACTCAACAAAAGTAAACTAAATGACAATCAAATGTCAAATCAAGAACCATTCTCCGGCAGTGGCGCCATTTTTGATGACATTCAAAAATACTCTCTTGTAGAAGGTGGTAATGATTATCGTACAAAATAATAAATATACCCAACGGATGTTGAGGTCGTATCCACGGAGAATGGAGTGATGATTCACTAAGAAATCATCAAATAGTAATCACTAAGGTGAGTCAATGTTCAAACAACCACAAGTAAAAGTTAAGGGAAAAAGATTGGGAAATAACGTATCAATTTTGCAATTTCAACACAAGATTAATGTAAACACAACTTGTTTATCAATGAGAAGGAAGACTAGGAGTATGCTTTCGATGAGATTCTACAATGGGTTAGAGTCTTGATTAATTATGCAAACTCTTGATAAAAGGTACGAGTAACATTGGTTTGAGTTCTACTTGGTAGTCTCTCGACCCTCCAAATATATATACTATAGTCTTTGCTCAAAACCATAACTTTACTTAAACCAACCAATTCAATACTTGGGGGAATCAAACTATTTCTAGCTTAGATTCTTAGATGGATATTTCCTTTGATTAAGCTATTTCTAGTCTCAATCTAAGGTGAAAATCCCAAATTCCCACTGTTGAATTCCTATCCAAAATATGAACTCCTCTTTCAAGTAAGAACATAATTAAGTAAACTCAATCAATGTTTGCAACCATCAATTTTATGATTAAATTATGAAGAATTCAATAGACCCATACTAATTTATCAATTATAAGCATAATTAATAAATACCCACACCTAAATTCAAAAACCCATCATGCACATACCTCTAGACAAGAAATTTAACTACTCATATTAAGGAAATAAAAGGATATACCAAATGAGTTACCCATAATTCCATTCATAATCAAAGCTAATCTCCAAATCTAAGCTCAAATCCTTTACAAATGGTGATTTCTATTGGAGAAGGTGAAGAGAGAAGAGTGTACTCTCAATATCTTCCCTAGGGAAAGTAAAATTAAAATTCTATATCAGGTACACACCCTAAAATGGGTTTTAGAAGCTTCCCAATACGTCATATGGCTTTGGACAAAATTACCCCTCGGGGCAGGTGCGACGTAATATGCGACGCAATATGCAATCACACCCTGCCTTCTGCGGCTCGCATTCTGCTTCTTTTCCAATCAGTGAAGTCAGCTACTGGGGTGATGAGGTGCAAAAACGGGTGCAGTTCGTCTGCCGCATAGTGTGACTCGTATGCAGCTTGCACCCCTTGGCAATTTCTTTTTTTTTCAATCACCTTCATACTTTAACTTCTTTTTGAGCTCTTTGGGTTTAATTCCTTTGATTTTTTATCTAGACTTGGAGTACCAACATTTTCATCAATAAAGGTAATAAGTTTCTCTAAATCTTATCAAAACATGACAATAATTCATGAATAAAAGCTCAATAAGTTGATATATTACCAACTTATTAGAGGCTTTAGATGTAGTCATTACATGTACTATTCTTGTCTGTGATCAGATTCTACGATCTTGTTTGATTCAGGTTCCACTTATTGATATGTATTTGCTAAATTTGCCTTGGGTTTAGACTTGGTTTGTGATATGCTTGATTCAACTGTGCATGTATCTACTCCGGTTGGAGACTCTATGGCAGTGACTCAAGTGTATCGTGCTTACTGTGTTATCTTTATGGGTTTTTAGACTTTGGTGGATTTGGTGATTTGAATATGCTTGATTTTGATATCATCCTGGGCATGACTTAGTTATCCCCATATCATGTTGTTATAAAATGTTATGCTAAAACTGTGACCTTAGACATACCTGGGATGGATAAGTTAGAATGGGAGGTGTTTATAAGCCTGGATGGTGAAGATAATTTCCTTTATTCATGCTAAAAAACTAGTTGGGAAGGGGTGATTGCCTTTTTGGCCCATCTTTGGGATGTTAGTGTAGAGGTCCCTTATATTGAGTCAGTTCCCGTAGTGTATGAATTTTAGAAGGTATTACTCATTGTCTTGCCTGGTATGCCTTTAGACCAGGACATTGACTTTTGCATTGATTTAGAGCCGAGTACTTGCCTAATATCTATCCCTCCCTATAGAATGGTTCTTGCTGAGTTGAGTGAACTCAAGAATCAATTGCAAGAGTTACTTGATAAGGGATTCATTCATCCTAGTGCTTCACCTTGGGGGGCTCCAATGTTGTTTGTTATGAAAAAATATGGTAGCAAAAGAATGTGTATAGACTATCGCCAATTGAATAAGGTTACCATAAAAAAATAAGTACCCTTTGCCTCAAATAGATGATTTATATGACCAGTTGCAGGGTGCTTTAGTATTTTCCAAGATAGAATTGAGGTCAGGGTATTACAAACTAAAGATTTAGCCTTAGGATATACCCAAAATAGCTTTTAGGACTCGTTATGGACATTAAGAATTCTTAGTGATGTCCTTTGGGTTGAATAATGCACCGGAGCATTCATGAGTTTGATGAATGGTATTTTAAAATCTTTCTTGGATTTATTTGTGATTTCATTCATTGATGACATTTTGGTTTACTCCAAGAGTCGAGAAAAACATGCAGGTCACTTATGCATAGTCTTGGGTATTTTGAAGGAGAAACAACTTTACCCTAAATGTAAGTTTTAGATGTCTTCTGTGTCCCTTTTGGGGTATGTAGTCTCTGAAAAGAGGGTGGTGGTAGATCCCCAGAATATGTAGGCTGTTAAGAGTTAGGCTCGGCCAAACTTAGTAACTAAAGTTTGACGCTTTATGGGTCAGGCTAGCTATTATCAGAGATTTATCAAGAACTTTGTCTCCATGGCAACTCACATGACAAGACTGATAAAGAAGGAGGTACTGTTTGTTTGGTCTGACAAGTGTGAAGAGAGCTTTCAAAAGCTCAAGTCTCTTTGGACCACAAATCCCATCCTTGCTTTGCTGATTAAAGGTAAGGATTTCACTGTGTTTTTGATGCTTTACATTCTGGCTTGGGTTCTGTGTTGATGCAGGACAGGAATGTGATTGCCTATACTTCAAGGGAATTGAAGCTTCATGAGAAGAATTACCCAACTCACGACTTGGTGTTGGAAGAGGTGGTCTTTTCACTTAAGATATGGAGACACTACCTTTATGGTGTTAAGTGTGAGGTATTCATGGACTATCACAGTTTGTAACATATTTTCACTCAAAGGGACTTGAATTTGAGGCAGAGGTGGTGGATGGAGCAATTGAAGGATTATGATATGACTATCTAGTATCATCCAGGGAAGACCAATATGGTGGAAGACGCATTGAGCCATAAATTTATAATTATGGATAGTTTGGCTTGTTTTAGAGTGACAAGGAAACCTTTGGCTAGAGCAATGCGGTTTATGCATCTTGGAGTGTTTGAAAGGGGTGGAGTGTTGGCTAGTGTGGAGGTAAGGTCAACATTTCTTGATAGAATCAAGGCTAAACAATTTGAGGATGCAAAATTGAGTAAGATTCGAAACAAAGTGGTGTGTGGTAAGGTTCAATATGCCACACTTGAGGCGTGTGGCATGTTGAGAGTGAGAGGGCGCATATGTGTGCCTTGGATTAATGATGTGATTCCAAGTTTGCTTGCAAAAGCTCATGATTCCCGATATCCCATACATCTTGTGCAACCAAGGTATATCGTGACTTGAGACAGCTCTATTGGTGGCTCCAAATAAAAAGAGATGTAGTAGAGTATGTGGCTAATTGTCCTAATTGTCAGTAGGTGAAGTACAAATATGAATGGTCTGTAGGTTTGCTTCAGAGAATGCCATTCCCGAGTGAAAGTGGGAGAGGATTGCTATGGACTTTGTAATGGGTCTTTCTAAGACCTTGCGGTACTATGATTCAATCTGGGTCGTAGTGGATAGGGTGACAAAGTCTACTCATTTCCTTTCGATTAAGGTGAATTAGAACTCGGGGTAGTTGGCCAAGATTTATGTCAAGAAAGTCTTAAGATTGCATGGGCTTCCAATATCCATCATATCTTATAGAGGTATGCAATTTACCTCCAAATTTTGGCATAAGTTGCATGAAGAGTTGGGCACCAAGCTTGATCTTAGTGCTATTTTTTATCCTCAAACTGATGGGCAGTCTGAGAGGACCATTCATGTACTTGAGAATATGCTATGAGCATGTGTGGCTGATTTTGGAGGTCATTGGGATAAATTCCTACCGTTGTGTGAGTTCCCATACAACAACATTTATCACTCTAGTATCAACATTGCCCCATTTGGAATCCCTATGGAATTTACCCCTATCTAGTTGGATAAATTTTATTGTCAACAACCGCGTACACTCTCTTGAAAGAGAAGGTGGATTTGGGTGTTATTAATTTTGGCTCCATGAATGGAATTAGGATTTTAGATTTTCCTTTTTTATGTTTTGATTCACTCTTGTCTTGGATATTGTTTCAATTTTTTTTTAAAAGTAGTTTTTGACTTGAGAAACATGACATCTTGGAAATATGGAAAGTTAGATGTTGGCAATTTTTCTTTTGAGATTCCTTGTGCACAATATATGTCTCACCCTATACCAAGCCTCTATTATGATGGTTCTACTTTTGGATTGGATATCGATGGGAGCAATGAAGCGAAAGATGTGGAAACAAATTAAATTAATGAATTTAAGCATATGATGAGTTGCCTACTTTAGGAAATGATCATAAACCAGCAATTCATGGAGGAGTTTTGGGACAAGAGCCTCCAAAGTGACTTGGCTTTGTTTCAAAAGATGAAGGAGTCAATAGTTGAATGTCATTCGTCTAACCTAATAGAAGTTAATGATGTCAATGTTGAATAAATGGTAATCAAGTCATACGAGGACATGGATGATATAATTTTAGTTGACTCTAGTTTGTGTCATGAAGAGGTAGATGTGTCTTATATTCTAAAATTTTCTAGGCCATGTACAAGCAATGACACTCCTCACTTGAAAGCTAAAAAGAATAGAATAAAATATTTATTCCTTGGCTTGAAATGCTTTGTACCTCCACCCCTAGAGCATAGCCAAAAACTTGAAGAAAATTTGGGGTGCAATTCATAAGCTCAAGGTGGAGGCAAAAAGTAATTTTGTAGTGTGTTCTTTTTTGTTGGTTTGTAGGAGCATGTAAAGAAAGGCCATTTGAAGGATGCAAAGGCAAGACAGATGGTTGGACAAAGTTAGGGGGATATCCTTATAAAGGACCATGCCTGGGAGAAGTCTGAGTACCCCATGAGCTACGATTTCTTTGGCCCTTGGCCTACCAGGGAGTTTTTTCAACCTCTCTTGTTATTTATAGCGTGCATTGGAGATAATGCATACTTTTTAATTGAGGGTAGGGTAGCCTATTTTTGATATTGGTCTATAAATTTTGATATATTAGTGATGCTTTGGATTGCCCTTGTTAGGCCTAGTTTGTATATTTTGATGCCCCTGTCGAGTTTATTTCATATGTGTCACGACCCGAATTAGGAGGATCATGTCGACAAGTACTCTAATCTATTTAGATAGGAGAACTCCGTACCACCCAACTATAAACATACAAAAGTTATAAAAACAAATTTTATTAAACCATTGAATTACTGACAAGATCTTACAATTTTTTTTACAATACAATAAAGGAAGAACATCTTCCCAAGGACCTAGTCTAGACATGTACAAGAGCTTCTAATACAATAAAGGATAAAACAAAAGATATATCTCCCACTGTAGGAATCGAATGAGCAAAAGTTGTTGAGGAATACTCACCGCTTCACATAAGACTTCAACTAACCTACAACATGACTACACCTCAAAAAGGATGTAGCATGAGTAGAATCAGTACAAATGCATCTACTGGTACGTCTCATCGGTCGACCAAGATTAGATCATGAAATACCATATAAAGTCAACAAGATAAACATGACAACTAACCATTAGATTCACACTACTTTTACCCTTTTTCTGCTAAGTTCCTACCCCGTTCATTACTCCACTTCAATTCACAAAAATTGTATTAACCTTCTAATTTCTGATCGACCTTAGCAGTTATCTCAAACCACTTCAACATAGTTACAAGGATATATTTCACATGCTTTGGTATTTCCATTTAGGACATCAACACATATTCACGTATGCATATCAAGTATAGCTACTAAAGGTCAAACAACAAACCATAGACATCGAATATCACTGTCTAGTACATAGTAGCCATAAATAGTCATAAAAAAAACCAACCAAGGCAAATCTGACACCAACTTATATCAAATCACATGAATTACTCAAATCAAATGCAATTATAAAATAGTAAAATCAAGCTCGCATAAGTCACCAAATACCATAACAAGAATATAAAACAATTCACTTCCAATAGTTACCACACATGGAATTTTTGTCCATCTATCTCTTATCAATACAACTATTACCTATAGTCTCATCTCAACCCATAATACTACCTCACTACGCCTGACAATAATACAATATAATAGTAATGAAAAGTGTACACACATGCTAAAGGATCTTATTTCTGCCCAACTAGTCATGACTTGCAAGGGACACACAAGGTCTACGTATCCACCATAACCATTTTCCACCGGCTCAAATATCAAACCATACTAACATGGTACCCGATCCCATAATAGGTGATTATATCAATCTGTGCCTACTAGAACAATTTCTCATCGACATAAATATCAATTGTATAGGAATGGTACCTGATCCTATAATAAGTAAAAATATCACCTGTACCAGTGTGGAATCCAATCCTAGAATAAGTGACAATATCAATGCACCTATGATTCTCAGACCCATCTCTCATGATATACATAGTGGGTTAATCACACATTCACTCATCTTCTCCAAGTCCTAAATCTGTTTCATGCACCCCTACCTTATTGATAAGTTGGTAATCTACCAACTTATTTAACTCTTAATCATGAGTTATTGCCTTGATTTGATGCAATTTAGAAGGATTTCATGCTTATATTCTTTTATATGCAGGCATTCTTGATCAATAAATATAGAAGAGGATTTCAACTCAGATAAGCCATAATGGAAGCTAATTCATGAGATGATTGGGAGAGAAGAGATCTGCTCGGGATGTGTATTGGAACATGCATGTCACAAGATGGCACCTGTATTTTGCAGGTGCCAATGCAAGTGGAAGCTTGGACACTTCCTACAAACACAAGCACCTGTGTAGACTTCCAATAGTTACCACACATGGAATCTATGTCCATGTATCTCTTATCAATATAACTATTACCTATACTCTCATCTCAACCCACAGTACTACCTCACCATGCCTGACAATAATATAATATACTAGTAATGAAAAGTGTACACACATGCTAAAGGATCTTATTTATGCCTAACTAGTCATGACTTGCAATGGACACACAAGGTCTATGTATCCACCAGAACCATTTTCCATCGGCTCAAATATCAAACCATACCAGCATGGTACCCAATCCCATAATAGGTGACTATATCAATCTGTGCCTACTAGAACCATTTCTCATCGACATAAATATCAATTGTACAGGCATGGTACCCGATCCTATAATAAGTAAAAATATCACCTGTACCAGTGTGGAATCTGATCCTAGAATAAGTGACAATGTCAATGCACCTATGATTCTCAGACCTATCTCTCATGATATACACAATGCATTAAATCACACATTCACTCATCTTCTCCAAGTCCTAAATCTGTTTCATGCACCCCTAGCTTATTGATAAGTTGGTAATCTACCAACTTATTTAACTCTTAATCATGAGTTATTGCCTTGATTTGATGCAATTTAGAAAGATTTTATGCTTATATTCTCTTATATGCAGGCATTCTTGATCAATGAAGATAGAAGAGGATTTCAACTCAGATAAGACATAAATGAAAGCTAATTCATGAGATGATTGGGAGAGAAGAGATCTGCTCGGGATGTGTATTAGAACATGCATGTCACAAGATGGCACCTGTGTTTCGCAGGTGCCAATGCAAGTGGAAGCTTGGACACTTCCTACAAACACAAACACCTGTGTGTTTCAAGTCCTCAAGGGAGATCGAAAGATAATTTCCCTTTTACCATAAGAAGATCCATAAAATCAGTTCTAAATCCTTTTTATAATCATTTATACCAAAAATGGGTCGTCAAGCCATGCAGATTTTAAAAAACCAGTTATAGTAGGCCCATAGCCAAAGTAGTAGTAAATAATGTAGAAAAATCCTTTGCATGAATGATATGATCGCAAACAAACAATAGCCCTATGACTCAAAATCAACCTATCAGCCCTGCGCAGGCATAACCAGCTCTATAACATAGATGTCTAGCCTAACCTAACATCTCGATTTCCAGACTTGTAGACATTCCCAAATATCCCCTCATATATGGTCCAAAGGCTTATACAAAGGCAACACGGGGCCACAAGGTTAATATTACAAAACTAGATCAAATACTACAACCAATGTAAGAAATAATACGGACATAAAAGATGGACAAAGTTTGGGGTGCCAGCTTAGAATACCCAACCCAAGGATGCTAATTAATAAAGTTATAGCCTATATACGCAGAGTCTAAGGTAGGGAAGACCATAACCTACCTGTCGTATAAGCTGCTGAAATGACATCCTTCAAGCTTGAACTGCTCTAAGAATCCCCAAATTGTGAACAAACTATCAAAATAATAAACTACTCAACAAGACAAAGCTAATAATACCCGTATTGCTAAGAGTTTAGCAAGCTCAAAATCTGGGTCAAAAGCGGGCCCATGGGCCCCAAAACTTGAAATCGAAAACGAAAATTACTTCAAGGTTCCCAACCTCTCCAGGAACACATGCTCAAAAATTTAGTGGAAATCGAGTAAAGAAAGGGCCTAAAACAGCTGAGAGAAGAAGAAGGAAACATGTAAAAACTTGCAATAATCTAGAATAAAATGGAGAGTTTTCTTCCCACGAAGAGAGGGAGAAAGTCTATGAGATGGAATTCATGGAACCACGAATAATTAGCCCAACCCGACAGCTAAAACCCAAACAAGAAACCCAAGCTAGGATAAGCACAACAATGGAGGTTTAGCCATGAAAGAGAAGAAAATTTTGGGGAAAAAACTTGCCAAAATGAGGAATTCCACCAACTGATAAAATTCCAAGGCTGGGAATTAATTTGGAACATATTTTAGGTGAGAAGAGGTGATTTAGTGGGAGAGAACAATGATGAAATGGTCTAAAAATTCAAGGAATTACACTTAAATAGTGGAGGCTGCAGACCAACGCAATCGCGCTGGCACAACACAATCGCGCTGAAGGGGGCTAGAGTGTACTGGTGCAATCGCACCATCCGGGCGTTGATAGTGCTGAAGGAAGCAACAAGCTAGCACAATTGCGCTGCCCAGGCGACGTTGGCACTGAACATTTCCCTGCTGCAAAAAACCAACAAAGAAGAAAACTTCCACTAGAGGTTCTGGGCACAATCAAAACCCAATACACATAAACCAAATATGCTACTAGAGTGGAAACAATGTTCCAGATTCAATAGAATCAACAAAACATCCATTCGAGGTCGTTTCATATGAATGTTGACCCTATTCAACCCTTACTAAACTCAATCAAACACCCAAAATTAACCTGGCCCACTTGGGACGTAGACCAATCACCTACTTTACCCAAACTCGACATTCTAGAGCTGATAGAACCATCAAAATTTGAATTTGACACTCCGATCATCGAAAGTTGACCAAAGTCAAACTTCTAACTCCAATTAGCCTGAAATCTCAAAAAGTGAGATAGAATCATACCAGAAGTTCCCAGGCCTCGACTAAAGGTCCATCAAGATCAAAATCCATGTTCCAGATCTAACGGAACTGTCGAAATTTAATTCTGATCATGCTAGCTAAGAATATTGACTAAAGTCAATGATTTTCTAAGTTAAAGCTCTAAAATAGGGAAATGGTCATAACGACCTAATGAATGGCCAAGGCACCAAACTATCGGCCCCAGCAAGCCATAAATAACTTGGGGCCGCTACTGGGAAGCTCTAACAGTACAAAGAGGCAAAAACTCTTGAATGACCCGAAGGGTCATTACAAATCATAAGCATCCTTATTCTGGCCACTCTAAAACTGAAGTGAATCTATCTTCCTAAACTTCTCAAATATTCTCTGCCCCTTATCAAGCATCACCAGCCTAGCCACTCTCATGGCTCCTATTCCAGTCAAAGGTATACAATCAAAGCTAGTTGTTTTAGTAGCTGACTGGCTCGTTAGTCTATGAAAAACTACAATAGGCTGCTAATATAGGGTTTGAGCCACAAATCTAGTAGGTGAACCCTCAAAAGTACTAGCCACACCACCACTTTTAACCATACCCTCTAACAAACTCAGAATATGAATCAAGGTGTCATGAAGTACTCAAGCAACTACAAATCTAGGTGGAGCCTGATTCAGACTCACCTTCTTAATTGGTACCTAATCATCATCATGTACATACTCAACCTCAGTAAACTCTGCCCTAGATAGAAGATAAGTAGCCTGAGCTCTATTTCTAGAATGACCTCTGTCATGGCTCCTATCATGCCCCATGCATAACCTGTAAGTCCTGGCATGGGTGCTAGAATAGGCTCCTAACCTCTGTCTACAGTAGCACGAGTCCTCACAATCTATGAGAAAATGAAATAAGGGTATCAGGAAATCATAAATCCAAATCTTTGCATGATAATAAATAAAGAAAGGATTTTCCTAAAGCCTCGTAGCCTCTCAAAGATATTGAATAGATGTCTCCACACCAATTTGCGAGACTCTACTAGAATCAACTTGTACTTGTGAGACCAATAACCTAGCGCTCTGATACCAACCTTTAATGATCCAAAACTCGAGTCATAACAACATCTACCACACCCACCGCGATAGGTAAGCCATCTTATCACTGATAAAACAGAGTTAAATAAATAAGCAAAAGCAATAAGAATAATACTAAATCTTACACTATATCTAATAATCAAATGGGTGAAGAAGTACAAAAGATAACAACTAATCCTAGAATCTGGCAGTCACAAGGTACAAGCCTCTAAAGTAAGTAAAACAACAAATGAATCCAAATGTGTCTCAAAATGCCAAATAACTATATCAATAAAGATAGAGGAAATATGGTAGTAGGTATGATCAACAGTCGCTACCTTGAGATCTCCAAAGTGCAGCAGCAGGATAATCATGAGATAAATGTCCAGGGACCACCAGTTCAGTATCAACATGTAAGGTGCAGAAAATAAATAAGCATGAGTACCAACCACATGTATTCAGTAGCATCATTGACCAACTCTAATTCAAAGTGATGGTGAGAACCACCTTAGATACTACTATCATCTATAACCTTGAACACCTGCAAACAAGAAGGCCACAACTAGACTAGCAGATACTAATAAATATAGGCACATAAACATTGTTCAAGTCCACAAGTACTCATTTACAAGCTAATCTAACAATAACTCACCAGTCATTGTATACAATCACAATGAAGACAATAAATATAAATGATGACATGGATGCAATATGATGCAATGAATGTTATAATGTACACTTGATGCCCTCAATGGAATCATCAGAATTACCAATACAGATCGTTATCAACGAATATTGACCGTAGTCAACCCTAGACTTTTAACTTTATAACATTCCAGCCAATTACTCAAAACGCATTGAAATGTCTCAGAATTAAACCTAAGGTGCTAAAAACCTAGTAATAGCATTCTGGAGCTAAAAGAATTGACCAATTTCACATATGGTGCCAAAAACCTTGAATGTTGACCAAAGTCAACCATATTAACTTTGAAACCTTCCAAAATAAAAAAAAAACTCACATAAAACCAAACCAAACACCTCAGGAATCATGCCACCCAGTCTCACATACCACAAATACCATTATGCAACTATGAAAATAGGTAAAACAATCAAAATGCATAAGAATCCAAAAATCACTATGAGGGTTTCTACATATACACTTGAACATATATATTCATACCATTCTTATTGTTGTGTGATAATTATTTGTTGATATTGCCCATTGAGTTGTTTATGAAATTCATATTCTTATTATGCTGATGGGAAATGATTCTGGCAAATGACATCATACAAAGACGATGGGAAATAGTTCTGGTGAGTGGTGTTATTGTTATTTGTGAAATTTATATTCTTATTATGCCAATGAGAAATTGTAACGACCCAAAGTCGGGCCATGATGGCGCCTACTAAACCTCCCAGTAGGTAAGCCAGTCTAAGAACACGATACTTTAAATAAGCATTTAAATAAGTAAAGTGAAAGAAAAATCATAACAAGATACAGGCCAACAATATAGACATATACCAACAGTACAAAATATGCAAAAAGACCCTAAAGAGACTAGGAAAGAAGAAATATATACAAGAACCAAACCCAGGACCTGGTGTCACCTGTACAAGAGCATTTAAGTATAGAAATAGTGTTATACAAGGTGCAACTATCTACCAAAGTACAAAATACAAATAGTAGAGTAGATTGAAGGTAGTAAAATATCCAAATGCTAGAAGCTCACCATGATCTGAATAGCAGTTGGCCACAAACGAGTGGATGGTCAATGAGGGTGGCTCATACTAGGTGTTGCATTAAAAAATGATGCAGAAATATAGTATGAGTACCAAATCACGGGATACTCAGTAGGCATCATAGGCCAACCGAGCTCAAAATGATTATATATATAAGAGACTGAAAAGTAAACTAGTTATCGAGATCCACCTGAATCTAGTTATCGCAGGAAAACTAAAAAGTAAGTACAATTCAGAACAATGGTGAAGATATTAATAATAAATAGACCACTCAAGTGCATACAACAGAATGCAATGCATCATGGGATTATATGGTGCAAAATGTGGCTAATGTAGTAAAGTAAAAACCCCAATATACGTTTTGAAGGATCGCTCCGTAGGCTTCCTAAACTATCTCGCAGGCTACCCTAGAGCTCATGAACATATGCAATAAAAGTAAAACCCAAATATGTGCTCCTCATGCCTCCCAAAATTGTACCTCATTCTCATCAATAGAAAAATAAATGATGAAAAAGTTCTGGAAACGTCCCTCGGACTGAGTATAAAAGTGGTATTGTCCTTTATTTCTAAAAGTAGAGGTAAAAACCATAAAATTCCTATTTGAAATCTGAAACCATTGTAAAAGTAGAAAATCTCATCTTTTAGTTAAAATCTCATATTTTTCTGAAATCTCGTACCACTAGCCATATATATGCATGAATGAGTGTATGTGTTCCATCATAGAGAATACATGTATATGTATATATCAAACATGGCAAAAGCACCCTTCAGACAAGATGATTGACCTGGGACTCCTTCCAAATTCGAGCTATGGTTAATCGTGTGCCTTCCCCTTTTGAATAACCCCAGAACACTGCCACACTATCACAAACATAATCTAGGTGTCAAGATCAGAAAAACAACACTAATATTGCTATGTCAATTTCAGGCTGAAAATTAGGTCAAAAATCGCCTCTCGCGCCTGCGCAATAAAACAAAAAATAAATTTCACAATTATTTCATAACGAGTTTCTCAACCCATGCCCAAAATTTGGGTGCAAAGGGGGCTCATTTTGGGGCCCAAAACATCCCTAAAAGTCACTTGATCAAGAGGATTAACAAGGGAATTCTACGAGAATGAAGGAGAAAATTTATGAAAAAAACAACGGGAAAAGAGCGGGGGAACATAACGAACTTACCAGAATTAATTTGGTTGACCAACCGTCTTAGAACTAGCTCCCAAGCTTGCTCAACAATGGAGTTTTCAAATGTTTTGAGGAGAAAATGAAGTTGAACATATATAGAGTTGGCAGGGGTCCTACATCGCAAACATGAAGGACCGCTCATGAACGTGAAGAAGGAGCAGGGCAGACCATTAC
Organism: Jaltomata sinuosa; assembly: GCA_003996215.1. Classification (NCBI taxonomy): domain Eukaryota; kingdom Viridiplantae; phylum Streptophyta; class Magnoliopsida; order Solanales; family Solanaceae; genus Jaltomata; species Jaltomata sinuosa. The sequence continues at coordinate 55,086 of QJPP01002592.1, read as the reverse complement.
GATCATAATGGTCATCATCACAAATGCAAAGAACAAGCCAGACTGGGTCCCATCTGGCCTTCATTGCGAACATGATTAACTGCTTGTGAATGTGATGGTCAAAAAGTCTAACCATCACGTTCTCGCGATTGCGATGACCAAAATGGTCTGCACCAACAATTATTCAACGTCTAAAATTTCACTGAATGGACCCCCAGGATTCATTCGAAACCCCGTAAACATAATGTTAGTCCCTGAGCCTACCCCTTAGACATAACACGGGACCCAAGATCATAAGTGATCTCAAGATAACCCTCTGGCATTAGCATAACTTAAAAACTGAACAAAACATAAGAACGGAAGCTTAACTGAAGTAATGAGCAACTCAATCTTCCATATAAATAAGGGTCTAAGAATTACAATCTGAATATAACTGAACATATGACTCTATGTCTGAAAGCCTCTACTCCTGGCGAGTTGCTAGGACAAGCCCCCCCAACTAACTCTAATTACTGAAATACTGAATACACAATCTAAATAGTGAAATGAAAATAAACTCCAAGTCCTTGAATAAGGAGGACTCACCAAGATGGCTGGATGTGCTGCTGATCTACTAGCCACGAATCTAGGGACGGACTACAAAATCTACATTATGATAGGATGCAGCACAAAAAAGTATGTGGTCAATATTATGGAATGTACTGAGTATGTGGGATATGCATAGGTCATGATAAAAATATACTTGAAAGTATGCTTAAAATTGAGTTCATGCATAAATAGATGAAATCATAAGTAAATATCATAATGGAAGAATAAAGCATGAGATAAAGGACAAACCCCAAAATAAGATATCATAAGACTTAGAAAACTTGAAAACATTCATGTGGGAGTTTATTTTAACCTACATTAAACCATGATGAGCTACATGAAGTCCAGTGTCATGCACCTATACTAAAAAAGGTTGTCCTAACCGGCCAAAGTTAGAACCATGTCATACTAGGATCCTGTCATAATCCACAGAGGTAACCTACGGTAGCACATAGTTTTGGGACTAAGGGTACTCTCTCCCGATCCAAATCGGTGCTAAATACTACTCCCAAAACATAACATGAGGCTCACATACATGTGACATATCTAGATGTCAAAACTTGTTCATAAACATATTTATAACCCGGATCTTCATACTACTCATGAACCTTTGTTTAGAAAATGATTCATGAGCATTGATGGCACATCGGGTGTCTTGTCTTGCATCACAATTCATAACTTGAAAACTTGCATGACTCTAGTTTAATTTCATAATAACATATACTTTCAAAGAACATAGAAACTAGGCATGCGCTTGCTAGAAATTCATGAAAACATGCTATCAAATACCTAATTTACTTGAATTAATTCATGCATGTGGAATTTGCTATGATTAGCCTTCAATTCATGAAATAGGAGTTCATATGTAAAAATCCATGCAAAATCATGCAATTTAATAGTAATTTCATGAGAAGACAATTTATAGCAAAGATCATAAGAATTGGGTAAGAACCCTAATTTTAAAGTTCATAAAATCAAAATAGAATTTGGGGGTTTTGGGCAGAAGGGTGAAAGGAACCCATTGTTGAATAACCACATACCTTATTTGAAGCTAGCCCACTAAGAGTTTGAGAAGAATGGAGACTTGGAGTGAATCCCTTGCTATGGAGCTTGAAACCCTAACTTGAAGCTTGAGAGCATGGAACTCATTTTTCTTCTTTTGGAACTTGATTGAAAGAATGGGAGAAAACTTGGGCTAAGTGGGAATAAAAACCCTTCTAAATAGGCTTAAAATAACTTAGTATAGGAGTTAAAAGAGTGGAAAATTACAAAAATACCCTTGAGATTTAATTGGTGAAAAGTTGTAAAAAGTTCAGCTTTAGGTTCTACAGGTGGATTCCACGAGTCGTAGACTGGACCACGACTCGTGGTTTCCACTTGTGGTTCCTGACCCAGATGCTCAGCTGCAGAAGCATTTCTATGAGTCTATAGTATGGTCCGTAGAATGATCTATGGGCCATAGACTCTGTTTTCATTCCTGGCTCAACATTTAAGCTGTAGAAGAGGAACTACGAGTCAACAGTACAACCCATAGAGTGGACTACGGTCCTTAATGTTCACTCATGGTTCCTGGGGATAAGGCAGACCTCAGACTTCAGTTCCACGAGTGGTGTTTATGATCCGTTGAACAAATCACGGTCTGTAAAACCCACTTGTGGTCTTCAGACCAGAGTCGGAATTGCATAAGGCAAACCACGACTCCATTCCATGGCTCGTGGTTCAAACCACGACCCATGGTTTTGACCCGTAATTCCTGGAAAGCTAAAAAAAATCAGAGACTTTAAGTTTAAAAGCTGATTCAAATTCTTAGGTGTTATAATATCTCGCCCTTTGGATCATTCATCCCCGAAGTAAGACTAAGAAAGGGAACTCTAGATAGAAAATAGCGCTACCCAAAAACAAAACATGAAAACTGAAGAATAAGCATGAAAACTGACTTCTCCTCTCAAAACATAACGGAACTAACTCCATAAAACATAAATACGTTCTAGGATCATGATAGAATTCGCTGGAATAAAATCGGAGGGAAATACTAAAGATGGAACTACTACCTCATGCTGAAACTGGATAGGAAGGAAAAGGATGAGGGTACTTGGCCTTTATGGATGATTTTTCTTCCCAAGTAGCTCCTTCAACTGAGCTGTAAAAGCTAAAGTACTATCATGGTAACCAACTTTTGATTGAAATAAAAATTGAGCTGGATTCATGAGACATGTATGCATGCTAAGAATCTAAGAATAGCTAATGGGACGGGAACTGGATATCCATATGATAACTAGTCTGGGATGAGAGTAGGAACTCAGCTAAAACTCATAAAGAACAAACATACTTTAGAAATTGTAGTTAACCGAAAGGGACACCAAACAGAGAGAACTAGATATACGGGAAAACTATTCTCTTCTAAATACCACCCCTACCATTTGCAACTAACAACCTTAATAGCGCACATAAAGGTACTAAGGTCTAAGTCTAACTACCGAATTCTCTATGTTCAAACCTATCTCGACTAGATCTCTTGCATCAAGAACATCTTCTTAGGATAGTATTCCCTCTTATCACAACAACCAACTACCCTAGGGCTCCCAACCAAGGGCCACTAGTTGCACAAAACAAATATCTATATGTATCCCATCACGATATTCAAGCTTATAACTATGGTCACCTTATGGTTTCGTACCTTACCCTATTTATGACTTCTCTCCTCTTCCCTATCATAACTAGGAGTCACAATTTCAAGAACTTCTACAGAGGGATATACCAAAATTCATCATCTAACTATTTCGCACGAATAATCCTTACCTCACAATTCACCCACACCTAAAGCCAAGATGGAACAAGTACACTATCAAGGAAAAACATTCTTCTACCTCCTAGATAGGCTACTACAAGGCCTCCCCCCTAACACTTATAACAACTTAAACCAGATTCACTGAAAGAGAAGAGCGGGAGCAGGAGCATCACGAATGAAGGATTACAGATTTATCTTGACTTATCGCGTCTCTCAACATGAGGCTTGGAGAATTGAGCGTAATTGGCAAGAGTATTTCACATACTGGAAAAGTAAGGCATGAATGGTAGGGGTCACCACCCCTCATCATCAAAGGTAAAGGTCAAGGGCTTTAGAGCAAGGAGATCATAAGCACAAACCATTTCAAGGATCAGGTCTAAGCATATGCATAACGTAACACAATTCGATTTTCCATTAAGGCATGCCTGAGGACTGAATGAGTAAATAGGATTGAGTGTACTGAGAGACATGAGTTCATATAGATAATGAGTCTCAGGGAAAAAGATGGGATTTATAAAATCGCAGAGTAAGAGTATAATCATTGACTGACGCCATCACTTGTCATTCTAGAAGCTGACTATGAGCGTGAATCTGAAATAGGACCATGATGCTGACACACAAGGAATGTAAAAGGTATCATAATGGAAGAATTATACTTAGGATGCTAGGATGGAAATAAGCTCTTGCCTCCCCTCTCAACTTTATTCTAACACCCAAAAGAATAACTACATGTGCCTCTAAAATCTGACCGATTCTACATCCCACAATATCCCCCTTGGATTCATACTACCTTTCTAAGTCTATAGAACTCTCACAAACCACTCACAGGAACTATGATCATTACACCCTAACATAACATACACTACTCCAGAATCTAGCACGAATACCCACTTCCTTCTATAGAATAAGACTCTTCTTCGCCTAAAAGTCTAGGACTTAACCCTTCTACATCCACTTTGTTCTAGGTTAAGACAACTCACAACCAAACAAAAATAGGGGTCTGAGGACTATGGATGCATAAAGAATAAAAATCTAGTGACGTACCTGATTCAACTTCTGGAGGAATACTTTGACCCGGCTGGCTATGCAATAAAAGGAATTGGTTTTGGAGTTGAACACCACTGTTGCTCCACTTAGATAAGGGGCAATCCCTGATCCTATGGCCTAAATGACCACACCTAAAACATCCCTCCTTGCTCGCAAGGCACTCACCTAAATGAAACTTACCGCAACTACTACAACGAGGGTACCTCAAGGTCTTCAGAGCCTTATTGTGACAAAACTAAGAATCAAGAGCAGGTGTGCTAACTGAATATGGGGTTGGGCTGGATGACCTCTGCTGAGAAGACGATTGGTTCCATGTTCTATTCTTCTTGTTCTTTCTCTTCCTCTTCTTTATTTTCTCTTTCTCATTCAACTGAGTTGTCATGGCTTGAGCCAACATATAGATGGCGCCACAAAATTCTGCTTTCGTAACCTTATGATCTGGAGTGGTCGGATTAACATTCCTCGTGGGGTTTCTTCACGGAGACATTATCTGAAATGCGTAAGGAATGGATTAGAAAGGTAAGCAGAGTCAAACTCTATCGCATGATAGTGAGCATAAAGAAGTGAATTTTTCCTAAAACACCTCATAGCCTCCCCCTCATAAGTGTGGTGCGCTTCACACCCATAAAAGAGACACTACTTCATGCGGCTTTCAGATACCCTAGGACTCTTGAAACTGGCTTTGATACCAAGTTTGTCATGCCCTGAACATACCCCCTAGACGTAACAAGAGACCCAAGATCACAAAGTGATCTTAAGATAACCCTATGGCATTAGTATGACTTAAAAACTGAACAAAACATAAGAACGAAAGCTTAACTAAAGTAATGAGCAACTCAATCCACCATATAAATAAGGTTCTAAGAATACCAATCTGAATACAATTGAACATCTAACTCTATTTCTGTAAGCCTCTACTACTATCGAGTTGCTGGGATAAGCCCCCCAGCTAACTCTAAATACTGAAATACTGAATACACAATCTAAATACTAAAATGAAAATAAACTCCAAGTCCTTTAATAAGGAGGACTCACCAAGTTGGCTAGATGTGCTGTTGATCTACTTGGCATGAATCTGGGGACGGGCTACAAAATCTACATCATGATAGGATGCAACATAAAAAAGTATGTGGTCAGTATTATGGAATGTACTGAGTATGTGGGATATGCATATGTCATGATAAAAATATACTTGAAAGCATGCTTAAAACTGAGTTCATGCATAAATAGAAGAAATCATAAGTAAATATCATAATGGAAGAATAAAGCATGAGATAAAGGACAAACACCAAAATAAGATATCATAAGACATAGAAAACTTGAAAACATTCATGCGGGAGTTTCTCTTAACCAACATTAAACCATGATGAGCTACATGGTGTCCAGTTTCATGTACCCACACTGAAAAAGGTTGTCCTAACCGGCCAAAGTTAAAACTATATCATACTAGGATCCTGTCATAATCCACAGAGGGCACCTACGGTGGCACGTAGTTCTGGGACTAAGGGTACTCTCACCTGGTCCAACTCGGTGATAAATACTACTCTCAAAACATAGCATGTGGCTCATATATGATAACGCTCAAAGTACCACTCCAATTAAGAAGCGTAAGCGATCGTTGTCAAATATAGAACCCAACAAAGGTTGGGGTCGATCCCACAGAGAATATGGTGAAAGTTAAGTCTTTAGTGAATTAGTTGACTAATGGTCAATAGTTTCCGGTAAAAAGGGGGGGTTTTGTGTGAACAATGTGTAAACAAAAACAAACAATAATGTATGAGAGATAATCAGTAGGAGAATGAACTAAGGAAGAGTTTACCATGGCGTTGGTAACAATGTCGATTCTAGGGTTAACAGGGTTCTTTCTATCTGCATGTCACGATGTGATTGAACTAATGGTATCATCTAAACGTTTCTCAACCAAATAGATGAATTTACTTTTCAATTCTCTCGAACTTGAAAAGGTATGCTTTTATATTTCAATCCTAAACATCAAGTAGATTAATCTAGTTACAGCATTAATCATAAGACGAGAGTTGGTAGTCTCGAATCCTCGTCGTTAATCAAGTTTTCCCAGTTTTAATCTCTTTACTCAAGCAAATTTAAACCTAGGCATGTTCTAATGTTTGTAACCACTAGAAAACGTTAAATAATGAATGATTAACAACGTGACAACATATATATTGAACCCGTCGCTACCCGAAATCTATATTGCTACTTTAGCCATGGCTCCCACAACCCTAGTTGTGGGAGTTTAGTTAATCATGCTAGAAGAAGAAGAGAAGAAAGTCATATTCATAATAAAGAGAAAAGATTCTTACTATATAATGAAAATAATCTTCAAGTATCCAAGAACAAGAAAAACCAAGATCCCAAGAACAATCAAGAACAAGATTGAGGAGAAGGAAAACGTGTGTAGCGTGTTTCCTCTCTCGAAAATCGCTCAAAACTCTCCTAAAATTATTGGGTAATGTATGCAAAAACTATTGGAAAAAGCGACATATAAAATAAACCTAACATAGGGTATTTATAGGAGTCTAGGAAACAAAGTCCCAAAAACGTTCGGATTCCACGTAGCGGACTGCCTAGGTGTGACGACTTGGTGTGACGGACCGTCACCACCTTGACGGACCGTCATGGTGGCCGTCACCACTAGGAAGTGGTGCTGCCTCAGGGTGACGGTTTGGGTGACGGACCGTCACCACTTTGACGGACTGTCACTCCAACCGTCACTCTTATCCAGAATGCTCTTTTTGCTCGTATTTCCTTCCGTTTCTATGTTTGTCCCTATTTCCTGAAAATACAACATAAAAACATCAAAAACGACAACGGTTGCTTGAAAACGTACGATTGTTCTTAGTTAAAAGGAGTCGAAAGTGTCGTAAAATGGCGGCACATCAACACCCTCAACTTAGACATTCGCTTGTCCTCAAGCAACATAACATAAAAGAAAACAATAAGACGACTCAACTAAGAAAACAAACTCGTGTCTCTAGCAACTCATGGTCATTCAACATCTTATTCAATTTTAAATCAAGCTCCCTCGTAGCACACAAATGTATGAAACACTAACTTGCAATGATCCAAACATGTCATTCCGATATGATAGAATATTATGCATACACACGCACAGCTATCCTAACAGTCAATAGACAATACAGAAATCTTGGTGCCCTCACCACAAAGAAGTCCTATGCACAAAATTTAGGACTAGGTAAGACGCTCACACTCACAAACGATTTCAAACAATGCACATGCGATGCCATAGGCTTGCCCTTACTATTCTATTTCAGTTCTTCAGAAAGCCGCTCAGGATCACTACAAGACTTGTTTTGGCTTGTAATGAGGCTTCAGGTGCAGGTAGGATACATTTAGGGGTTAGTGATTAATCCCTCCTTGGAACCACCGACGTCTTATTACCACATAACTTTACTTTGTCCATCCTTATTCACCTTTTTATTTCCTTCTCTCTAGCTACAGGTGCGGCCTCTTTATTTTCACAATTCTTTTTATTACTTTTTCGATCTTTTTCATCTCTTTTTTTTTTCTTTTCTTTTCTTAGGCACACACCCGAATTTTCATTCTATTCACAACCAATCTTCTTCATCCTCTTTTTCTTATCATTCACCTCTATAGTAGCCACCCTCAACTTAGGCTGATTGCCTGAGTTAGGTGCACAATGTCCACGGAAGGACCAGGGCCAAAACAGGGTTTACCTCTATAGTAGCCACCCTCAACTTAGGCTGATTGCCTGAGTTGAGGTGCACGATGTCCAAGGAAGGACCAGGGCCAAAACAGGGATTCAAAGTTAAACAGGAATGGTGACAGGTTATTGAAAGAACAGGGTCAATTATGGCTCAAACAGGGTTCAAAGGGATTATTTACATTTGGACGGTCTTATAGGTTAAGTGGACTGCACACAAAAAGGGCCTGTGATCCTTTCCTAAGCAACCAACTTCAAACTTTAACAAAATAGACCGGGCAAGTTCTAGATGCATGCACAGAGTAAGAGTTTATAACAATACGCTCACACACACTTGGAACCAAGAAACCATACCACTACCAACTATCAAGACAACAACTCGGCTTAACATACTTATTCCAATCATAACCACACAATGACATCCAAGGATCCAGACAGTCAATCGTTTCAAACATAAGTACAAAATCGACTTTTTCAGAGGGGGCTCCTTTTAGTATATTTTCCAACAAAAACCGCCATGCTTGCTATAGACACTAAGAAAAAACTAATAAAATTTAAAATAACAACCTAAACGTAACAACCTAAACATGCCGGTTCTACTAGATAGCACACCAGAGGGAAAAGAAACACGGCAACAAAAACCCTCGGTGGTGTATGACTCACAGGTATCCCAACACCCTCAACTTAGACTCATGCATTGTCCCCAATGCATACATATGAAAACTAAAAACTGTGAGAATAAGGAATACCTGTGAAGTCCATCGGACTCAGATTCTGACATGATGTTGGAGACCGCCAGGGTCTCCAAAGCAGGAGAAATCGATGGAGTGTGTGCATGTGACACCCTCATGTTGCGTTCCAGCTTCCTCTTTTATTTGCTCCATAGCTAGTCGTGACCGCTTCTTCACTCTTTCTTTGCAGGTTCTCTTGCGGTGTTTTCATTTTCTTGATCTATTTTCACCGCCTTTCTCTACATATTTCCCTTCTCGCAGCATGCTTCTCACAACAGCTAGAGTCTCGACCAAATCCTTCTCCTCAAGATGCACATCCGCAGGAGCTTCCTCAATAACATTGACGACCGCGACCACCCTCATGTTGCTTGGTTGCTTCATCAATTTAGACACATCGAACTTGACAACTTCATTGTTTAGCCTGAAGGTCAGTTCATTTCTTTCCATGTCAACCAATACTCTTGCCGTGGCTAGCAATGGTCGTCCCAAGATTATGGGAACTTCAAAATCCACTTTGCAATCCAAGATCACAAAGTCAGCTGGGAATATAAGCTTACCGACCTTTACTAGCACATTAGACAATATTCCCACGGGTCGCTTTACCGAACGGTCAGCCATCAACACTCTTATGGACATTGGTTTAGGAGCTCCCAAACCCAATTGGTTATAGACAGCTAGCGGCATCAAGTTGATGCTAGCACCAAGATCACACAAGGCTTTCCCGAAGTTTAGCTTCCCAATAGTGCAGGGAACAGTAAAAGCGCCTGGATCTTCCTTCTTTTCGACTAACGATCTAGAGGAAATAGCACTGCAATAGTGGAGGTTATCTTCTGGTTCGAAACTTACCGACCTCTTCTTGGTAATCAAGTCCTTCATGAACTTGGCATATCCGGGCATTTGTTCAAGCACTTCTACCAGTGGGATGTTTATTGATATCTGCTTGAGCATGGTCATGAAGTTCAGGAACTTACTATCATCCGCTTTCTTCTTCAATCATTGCGGAAAAGGGGGCGGTGGTCGCCACATCATAGTTTGAAGCTTTTCAGCTTTCTTGCTTTTCTCTGCGGGCTTTTGAGTAGCCTCTTCAACTTTCTTATCGTGGGCGTCATCACCCTCAACTTGAGTCTAAATTACCGGATGTGATTCCGGTAATATTTTGCCGCTTCTTGTAGTGATCGCCATACAGCTCGCATCGTTCCTCGAGTTTTGAATCGTGTCACTCGGCAAGGTACCTGTCTTCCTTTGGTTTAGAGATGCCGAGATTAAGCCCACTTGCTGCTCCAATTGCTTAATCGAAGTAGAATGTGCCTCCACTATTTGACTCATGGCCGATAACTCAGTCCTTATCTCCTACACCCCAGAGTCAGTCGATTCTACCTTCAGCAGCATCTTCGCCATCATGTTCTCTAGCTTGGAAGTCCCTGCCTCATTTTTAGCTTTGTCCCGATTACCAGGTGGTATATACAAGCCACCTCTATCGGTGTTATTCCTCTAGTTTCCCTGCTCGCGATCTCTGTAGCCAGCTTTTTCGTAGTAGTTGTCTTTCTGATAGGTTCGACCTTGGTTTCCTTGGCCATTGGCCTGGAAACCCCCCAAGTAATTCGCCTCCTCATTAGTTTCCAACTCTGCTGCTCTACCTTGGGAACCCACAACTTTTACCTTCTCCATACCTCCTGAAAATAAGTGCTTTGTCAGTAGGTCCAACTGCATTTTCAGATGCGCCATGTCTTGGTCGCGCTCCTCCTCTTTTCTGCGCTGCTCAGCTGACATACCAACTGCATAAGTGCTAGCTGCTACCTCTGTATCCCGTGTGTGCCAGGCCCTGTTGGTTTTGGTGAGCCTGTCCAAAGTAGTTGTGGCCTCAACAAAAGTGAGACCCATGAATGCACCACCTGTTGCGTTGTCCAACGTCAGCTTGGTAGCTAAATTCAGTGCCCTGTAGAACGTCTGCATCAAAAAGTTATCGGTCAACTGATGGTTCGGGCATTGTGTCAGCTTCTTCTTGAACCGCAACCAAGTCTCATGTAACGCTTCGTGAGGTTGCTGTCTGAAATTGCTAATTTCATCCCTCAACTGTGTCATCCTAGAGGGAGGAAAGAACCTTTCTAGGAAAGCTCCTTTCAACTCTCCCCAAGTTGTGATAGAGTCGGGGGTCAGCTCTGTCAACCACAATGCTGCCTCATCAGACAGAGACAATGGAAACAACCTGAGCCTGATTGCTGTCTGACTCACTCCAGGCAACTCGAACGACTTGCAGATGCCCACGAAATTCATCAGGTGCTGGTTTGGATCATCACCAGCGGCACCACGGAACACTCCTCTCAAGTTCAACAGCTGGATCATCGTGCTAGTGATGTTGAACTTGGCTCCAGGCGCTATTGGTGGAAGAGCAATGGCGCCCGTAGCGCCAACTCCATCCAAGTAGATATCCTCATCATTCAGCATAACATCGTCCTGCAGACCACCAGCATTCAGCTTTTGTTGGGCCTGCAGTTCTGCAGCGATCCTTGCTGCCTCGTGTTGTGCGGCCATATTCTGCCTTAATGTTCTAGCAAGCTCGGGATCGTAAGGTAATGTTGACTCACCCGAGCGCCGGATACTTGGCATGCACAACTATGTACCCTGTAAAAAACAAAAACAACAAATAAACGTAAAAGCAGGAAAGTTTGACTAAGAGTCAAATAAACACACCGGACTTAACAAACAACCGTATTCCCTAGCAACGGCGCCAAAATTTGACAACGCTAAAAGTACCACTCCAATTAAGAAGCGTAAGCGATCGTTGTCAAATATAGAACCCAACAAAGGTTGGGGTCGATCCCACAGAGAATATGGTGAAAGTTAAGTCTTTAGTGAATTAGTTGACTAATGGTCAATAGTTTCCGGTAAAAAGGGGGGGTTTTGTGTGAACAATGTGTAAACAAAAACAAACAATAATGTATGAGAGATAATCAGTAGGAGAATGAACTAAGGAAGAGTTTACCATGGCGTTGGTAACAATGTCGATTCTAGGGTTAACAGGGTTCTTTCTATCTGCATGTCACGATGTGATTGAACTAATGGTATCATCTAAACGTTTCTCAACCAAATAGATGAATTTACTTTTCAATTCTCTCGAACTTGAAAAGGTATGCTTTTATATTTCAATCCTAAACATCAAGTAGATTAATCTAGTTACAGCATTAATCATAAGACGAGAGTTGGTAGTCTCGAATCCTCGTGGTTAATCAAGTTTTCCCGGTTTTAATCTCTTTACTCAAGCAAATTTAAACCTAGGCATGTTCTAATGTTTGCAACCACTAGAAAACGTTAAATAATGAATGATTAACAACGTGACAACATATATATTGAACCCGTCGCTACCCGGAATCTATATTGCTACTTTAGCCATGGCTCCCACAACCCTAGTTGTGGGAGTTTAGTTATTCATGCTAGAAGAAGAAGAGAAGAAAGTCATATTCATAATAGAGAGAAAAGATTCTTACAATATAATGAAAATAATCTTCAAGTATCCAAGAACAAGAAAAACCAAGATCCCAAGAACAATCAAGAACAAGATTGAGGAGAAGGAAAATGTGTGTAGCGTGTTTCCTCTCTCGAAAATCGCTCAAAACTCTCCTAAAATTATTGGGTAATGTATGCAAAAACTATTGGAAAAAGCGACATATAAAATAAACCTAACATAGGGTATTTATAGGAGTCTAGGAAACAAAGTCCCAAAAATGTTCGGATTCCGCGTAGCGGACTGCCTAGGTGTGACGGCTTGGTGTGACGGACCGTCACCACCTTGACGGACCGTCATGGTGGCCGTCACCACTAGGCAGTGGTGCTGTCTACGGACCGTCACCACCTTGACGGACCGTCACTCCAACCGTCACTCTTATCCAGAATGCTCTTTTTGCTCGTATTTCCTTCCGTTTCTATGTTTGTCCCTATTTCCTGAAAATACAACATAAAATCATCAAAAACGACAACGGTTGCTTGAAAATGTACGATTGTTCTTAGTTAAAAGGAGTCGAAAGTGCCGTAAAATGGCGGCACATCAATATACATGTGACATATTTGGATGTCAAAACTTATTTATAAATATGTTCATAACCCGGATCTTCATACTACTCACGAACCTTGGTTTAGAAAATGATTCATGAGCATTGATGGAACATTGGGTGTCTTGTCTTGCATAACAATTCATAACTTGAAAACTTGCATGACTCTAGATCAATTTCATAATAACATATACTTTCATAAAACATAGAAACTAGGCATGCACTTGATAGAAATTCATGAAAACATGCTATCAAATACCCAATTTACTTGAATCAATTCATGCATGTGGAATTTGCTATGATTAGCCTTCAATTCATAAAATAGGAGTTCACATGTAAAAACCCATGCAAAATCATGCAATTTAATAGTAATTTCATAGTAAAATCATGAGAAGACAATTTATAGGAGTGCTCATAAGAATTGGGTAAGAGACCTAATTTGAAAGTTCATAAACTCAAAATAGAATTTGGGGGTTTTGGGCACAAGGGTGAAAGGAACCCATTGTTGAATAAAAACTCCAAGTACGAGTCTCCCACGAGCTAGCGGCGATGGCCTACACTAGGATCTGCACCAGAAGATGCAGTGTGTAGGGTGAGCACCAAATATGAAGCATAAGGTACCCAGTAGGTATCATAGGCCAACTGGGCACATATAAGATAAAAGCGCAGTGGCAAACAAAATAGAAGCAAGCAGTCATGACAATCTTAATCCACAGGAACTATCCAAGAGGGAAGGTAACAAGAACAACATACAAGGCTAACAATTAAATTATATACACAAAAGGCACAGGTGAAAGTAAGAAATGGCGCACCTGGGATCCTTGCAATAACAGTATATACATAATGAATTCTAGAAATGGACGGTATATCGGTAACCTCAAGTATAAGGAATGGGAGAGGAGGAATAAAGATAGACATGCTTGAAAAATAGAAATCAATAACCAAGCTAATCATGACAATCTTAATCCAGAACTAACAACCTCGAAGTAACAAATCTCATACTTATAACCGTAATAAATTAACAAGAGTCTACCTACAGTTCCCCGGCCGCCCCTACAACCGGGGAACGCAAACAAGTAAAAACAATCCTTCCGGCATCCCATACTACTGGAGATAACAATCAAAAAATAGCAAACAAGGGTGGAACCTCAAGCAATGAATGATATGATGCATGACAACCTCAGGGTAGAATAAAACTCTGTATGTACCTCCTCCAGTGCCGATCGGGCCCAGCAGGTAGGTTCCATGGAACGAAGCTGCCTCTATACCTCTACTCTGCCATATACCCTCCTCTCGGCACACGCAACCCAAAGCCTCAGGCCCAGGGCGACAAGGTCCATTGAGGTCTCGGACCCCATACAAAAACTCAGTATCAGAAACGTGTCATCCGAAATCAAGTCCGGGTTCAAGCCAGTGGCTAAATCTCGAATATGCATGCCCAGACCCTGTCCAGGACTAAAGTAGTAGATGACATCTCAAAAACCCCTCCAAGGGTTCCCGAGGTATCACCGGGTCTAAAACAGTAGAAAGTCAACTCAAATGCTCGGTCCAACCGAGGCTAAAGTCATCTTAAATCAGTAAGAAAACTCAACTAGCACCTCGACCCAGTCAAGTTTAGCAATAGTAGTAAAATTGGTGATAGAAATCATAATTTAACCTTCAATTACCCTAAGAAGATTCACAAGTTAAGTAAAACCATTTTTCAATTCATTTCCATCGAAAATGGTCCCCCGAGGCCGTGCAATTTTAGAAAACAATTCCAGTAGGCCCGAAGCCAAAACCGTAGTAAAACATGGATAAACCCTCTTTACATGCATGGAAATGAATGATCAAACACAAATAGCCTCCCAACAGCTCACAACAACCTATCGGCCCTGCACAGGCTCCAAAGCTACTCAACAAGCATAACCATCCTAGAAGGATATTTCTATGTCTGGGACTCACGCACATTCCCAATAATTCCACCATCTATGTTTCAGAATCAACAAGGCCTCACATGACCACAAGGGTGTTAATATTAAACACCAAGAGTACTACACACAATGGAGGAAAGAAATAGGCGAATCATGGAAAAGCGGTCAAGGTCTGTGGTACCAACCTAGTAACCCAACCCAAGCATACCGGTAGTACAATTTTATCTGATATATGCTAAATCTAGGAGTTAGACCGTAACCTACCTATCGTATGATGATAAGATGTAGGAATGATGATATCTGGGGCCGAGCTGCTCCAAGAAGCTCTGAACGAGAGTCAAACTATCAATAATGCAAAAAACATATTAAAACGAGTCTTGGCCTAGACCTACTACTCCTACTGAGGTCCGTAGCTTTGTTGGGTTAGCCGGGTACTACAGATGGTTTGTTGAGGGATTTTCTTCCATAGAAGCACCTTTGATTATGCTGACTAGGAATGATGTTCCATTTCAGTGGTCGGATCAGTGCGAGGATAGCTTCCAGAGGCTTAAGGACTTATTGACTTCAGCTCCAGTTCTGACTTTACCGGTTGAGGGCCAGAGTTTATCCTTGTATTGTGATGCTTCAGGGGTCATTCTTAGTTGTGTGTTGATGCAACAGGGTCGAGTGATAGCATATGTGTTGAGACAGCTGAAGGTTCACCAGCGCAACTACCCTACTTATGACTTGGAGTTTGTGGTGGTAGTCTTCGCGCTTAAGATCTGGAGGCACTATTTATATGGAGTTCACTGTGAGATATTCACCGATCACCATAGTCTTCAGTACATTACGAGTCAGCAGGAGCTGAACTCGAGGTAGAAGAGATGGAATGAGCTACTGAAGGACTATGATTTAACTATTCTATACCATTCGGGCAAGGCAAATGTGGTAGCGGATGCCTTGAGTCAGAAGACGGTGAGTATAAGCCGCCTAGATTCACCTTTAGTTTCTGAGAGACCATTGGCTTTAGACATCAAGTCCTTGGCTAACCAATTGGTTAGGATTGACTTTTCGAATCCTAACAAAGTTCTTGCCAGTGTTGAGGTTCGTTCCACTCTAGTTGATCAGATTCAGAGCCGACAGATTGAGGATCAGAGTCTGTGTGACCTTCGTGATCAGGTAGTTTGGGGTGAGGCCAGCCTGGCTACTTTGGGTTCTGATGGTATTCTGAGGTATGATGGTCGACTTTGTGTTCCGAGGGTTGGTGATTTAATTCAGTTGATACTCCGTGAGTCACATTGCTCCAGATATTCCATTCATCCTGGCATGGCAAAGATGTATAGTGATTTGAGACAGATTTACTGGTGGTGTGGTATGAAGCGGGACATAGCAGAGTTTGTATCTTGGTGCTTGAACTATCAGCAGGTTAAGATTGAGCACATGAGACCAGGTGGCTTGATGCAGTGACTTCCCATTCCTGAGTGGAAGTGGGAAGGTATTACTATGGACTTCGTTGTTGGTTTGCCTCGTACTTCTCAGGGTTTTTATTCCATTTGGGTGATTGTGGATCGGCTGACTAAGTCGGCCCACTTTTTGTTGGTTCAGACTTCCTACGGTGCTGAGAGGTTGGCTCAGATCTACATTCATGAGATCGTTTGGTTGCACAGGGTCCCAACTTCAATCACCTCAGACCGCGACACTCAGTTCACATCTCAGTTTTGGAGAGCTATAAAGAGGGATTTTGGCATGGAGGTTCAGCTTTACTGCTTTCCGCCCTCAGACAGATGGCCAGTCCGAGAGGACTATACAGGTCCTAGAGAACATGCTTTGGGCTTGTGTGCTTGGCTTTGGAGTATCATGGGATTATTTTGTGCCTTTGGCCGAGTTTGCGTATAATAATAGATTTCATTCGAGCATTGACATGGCACCTTTCGAGGCTTTGTATGGTAGGCGTTGCAAATCACTGATTGGTTAGTTTGATGGGTTACAGACCGCAGAGTACATATTTTCTTAGAGATTCCTTGGATCGAGTTCGTTTGATTCAGGATAGTCTTAGAGCGGGCTTGAGTAGGCAGAAGAGCTACGATGATCATAGACTTCATGCCTTAGAGTTCAGTGTTGGTGATTTGGTTTACCTTCGAGTATCTCCCCTGAAGGGCGTGATGAGGTTTAGTCAGCGGGGCAAGCTTAGCCCCAGGTTTATTGGGTCATTTGAAGTTCTACAGAGGGTTGGTAGTGTTGCCTATATATTGGCTTTTCCTCCAATGTTCTCAGTTGTTCACCCAGTTTTCATGTCTCGATGTTGCACCGGTATGTTCCAGATGATTCTCATGTGTTGCATTGGTATTTAGTTCACTTAGATGAGAGTTTGTCATTTATTGAGGAGCCGATAGCTATTCTGGCAGGAGATATGATGAGGTTGAGATCTAGAGAGATTCCGATTGTGAAGGCTTAGTGGAGACACCATACGGTTGATGAGGCTAATTGGGAGACTGAGAGTGAGTTGCGTGCTCAGTATCCGCAGTTGTTCAAGCCTTCAGGTACTCCCTTCTTCTTGACTTTCGAGGACAAAAGTCTTTTTAGTAGTGGATGCTGTGATGACCCTTCCGGTCATCTTCGTATTTATGCATTCACTGCACTGTTAGAGCTTTCCTATAGCAGCCCAAGTCATTTATGGCTTACTGGGACCGGTAGTTCGGTACCCTGGTCGTTCATTTGGTTGTTTTTCCCTTTTTCCTGTTTTAGAGCTTTAACTTAGAATATAGTTGACTTTAGTCAACATTCTTAGCTAACGAGCTTGGAATTGAATTCTAACAATTTCGTTAGCTCCGGAGCGTTGAGTTTGGTCTAGTTGGACCTTTAGTTGAGGACTGAGAACTTACGGTGTGGGTTTGGTATTGCTTTCTCTATTTTTAGGCCATTTGGAGTTGAAAGTGTAACTTTGGGTGACTTTCGATGATCGGAGTGTCGGATTAGAAATCCAAAGATTCCATCATCTCCAGAATGTTGAGTTTGGGTTAGGAAGGTGGTTGGTTTGGGTTTTGGGTGAGCCAGACTCATTTCGAGCCTTTGGTTTGTTATTCGTTATTGTTGACTTGGGTCAACATTTCTCCAAAACGACCACTTATGGAAGTTTCATCGATTCCATTGAGTCCGGAAAGTCGTTTCCACTCTGTTAGCATTATTGGTTTTTGAATATCGGTGTCTGATTATGCCCAGAACACCCCGTGGAGAATTTTAGTGCAACTAGTTTTATTGTAGATCGTAGGCCTTCAGCGTCAATGGCGCCTAGGCAGCGCGATCGCGCTAGCCTATGTCCAGGCCTTTAGTGCAATAGCGCCAGGGCCAGCGCGATCGCGCCTGCAGCTGGCCAGAGCTTTGGCGCCAGGCCTTCTTCATCGCGATGGCGCTGGTCTAGCGCGATAGCGCTGACCAGCGACCATCAGCTATATATTTCTGGTTTTTTGAATTCCCAGCCATTTTCTCTCCACCTTTGTCAAGCTAAAAAACCTTATATTCTCCCATTTTGTTCCAAATGTATTCTAAACCTTGGAAAATCATTTGTTCGTGGATTTTTCGTAGTTCTTCGTCTATTGGTAAGCCTTTTTCTTCCTTGAATTTTCTTCGTCTCCCTCTAAATTCCACCATTGATGCTCATTCCAAAGCTTGGAAATTTTTTGGTAATGGTTGCCTCTAAGCTTGTGCATGTTCGTGGGGGTAAAGGATTCTTCGTTTTGGCTTAAATTCCAGCTTTTTGGTAAGTAATTCTTGCCCAATTTCCAATTTTTATTCTTGAAATTCTACCTTCAAACCCCAACTTGAGTGGGCTGTTTTGGCGCCTTTCTCTTGGACAATTGTGCTCAATTTTGGAGGATAGGTTCTTGGCATCGTTGGGGTCATCGTGCTTCTTCTCGGTTTTGGTTTTAGGGTGTGGGCGCCGCGGGCTCATTTTTGTACCAGATTTTGACCCGGCTAGAATTGTAGAAATATGGGTATCGTTAGTGTTTTTATGTTTTTCAACCCAACCTGACCCACGGCCTTCTTTTATTAAAACCTTTAAACCCGATCGCCCCTTTTCAAAATCATAATGGTTCCCTCCCCCACTTAAACATCTATTACACTCTACAACCCCTGAATTTCCTCCTCCAGTTACCCCTATAACTCCCATTAACACCAAATCACTCCACTATTCTCGAACCCACCGTAATTCTTCCTAAAAAAGAAGGCAAACTTTTCAGAAAAGAGTCGCGGGTCTGTGTCTTATTCAAAGAATTCATAAAGTTTGCAACTACTTAGTCAAATTTCTTCCATTCTTGTAAGGCATGAAGAAAAATACTTGGCCTAGGATTTCCCTTTTATGGAATTGACATTTAGAACCCATGGGATGATGGTTTTTGAGTAAATACTTGGCATGTGATTGAATTGTATGTGTTAATAATATGAATTTGATGGAACAATGTGTAAAAATGTAAAATTTTGTGTTGGAGTCTGAAATAGTTTTCATAGGGGCAGTCTACGACCCATGATTCATTCCATGGATCATGGATATCATTCGTGGAAATCATACATTAAGCATGAAATTTTGTCTTAGAACCACGAGGGCAATCCATGAGCCATGGATGTACCCCATGGATGTAAGACCTATACACCATAATATTTTTATGAGATCCACTATGGGCTTCCACATACCGTGGTTTATTCCATGGATCATGGATCCTACTCATGGATCCCCTTATCCTTCAAAGATCAGATTTTTTTTTGTTTATTTTCCACTATTTTGTGTGCTAAGCAGCTCTCCAATAGGCACCATGCCTCCAAAATGAGCCACAAAGAAAGGTGGAATAGCCACACTATCCTATAGAAGATCAGAGGCCCGAGAATTCCAAAATCAGCTTGTGGATTAGCCATCCAAATCTGAAAAGAGTTGGTCTAAAGAGGTTTATGAAGTTGAGCCTGATACAAATGTTGAGCCTCAGACTACGAGGCTAGGATCTAGGATTTATGCACAGGCCATACCTCTGGCTTATACATAGACAATGACTAACTCTCCCTAGTCTGAAGAGGGATATGGGTCTTCGGATATGGGTGATAGAATAGGGTCAAACAGAGAGAGCTCACCAGTCACTGAAACTGGGAATGACATGGATTTTGATAATGTATAGATTTACAAAAGGGAAAAAAGCTCCATTAGCGCATCCACACCTACATCTGAAGATAGAAGACAGGTTGATGTTAAACGAGCTCTGGTTGATCAAGCTTGAGATATTAGACGATGGTGTGTCAAACTCATGCAATGGATATATGAGAGGGATGCCACGATATCTGACAATGGTTTTCCCATGAGGAGTATTTTTGAGGAGACTTAGAGTCAGACAGAAGGCTTGGCCTCCATCCTAGAAATACATACTATATTTACTCTATAACAATTTGGTTGGATAGCTGAGCCATCAGGAAGCTACAACACTGAGATAGTTCGGGAGTTCTATGCTTCATATTCATCCTCGGTATAGTGGATCACTCCATAAAGATATAAGAAAAGGGACCAACACCTACTTGCCAGCATATTAGTGTGAGGTGCGCCTATTGACATCTCCAAGCACATGATTCAACGCTTTCTTTTTTTGCAACAGTATGAGTTTCCAGTTGATAAAGAAGAGTTTGACCACTACATGATGATAGTGAATGAGAAAAACCAGATGAAAGATTCGGTGCAGAAAGCAAAATTATTGAGATGGGTCACAAGTTATATTACTTATCATGGGGTTGATGCTGACTGGGTTAATGGTAGAGTTGACATAAAAAAGGCGTCATTGAGTTTTGCTAGAAAGTTCTGATAATACACTTACACTGGATCGGGTAGTGCTTGTGGCTAGCATTATGGAAGTGTAACACCCCAGATTAAGATTAGAAGTCCCACACCGGCAAAACACAGGAGATAAGATGGGTATATACGTAAGCAACCCTTACTCTCTAGTAACACTTTTTAAAGTCGTGCAGGTCTTGGCCCAAAGTGGATAATTTCACTAGCGGGCTGGGCCATTACAAATGGTATCAGAGCCACTCCTCTGTCAGCCTTGTTGATGTGGGCAAGAGTTCAAACAAAGTTTAGGAAAATCTCAGTAAGGCAGGGAAAACCTTAATCCTGAGTATAGGAAAATCCCATTTGGTAGGGCAAACCTCAAGGAAGATGCTGAGTCCATAAGAGGGGGTGTATGTAACACCCTAAATTAGGATTAGAAGTCCTATATCGGCAAAGCACAAGAGTGATGCTGGGTATATAAGTAAGTAGGCCTTACTCTCTACTGATGTATCTTAAAGCCATGCAGATCTTGGCCCAAAGCATACAATATCACTAGCAGGCTGGGTCGGTAAAAATATATTGTAACACCTTAAAAAATTTAAGTTAAGACTCAAACCATTACCATGAGTGTAATGACCATTTCCCTAGTGTGTTGAGTGCTTTTGATGTGAATCATGTTCTTAAGAAGCTCCTATCAATAAGTTAAGTTTAAAGCACCCCAACCAGAGAAGTTTTCATGTATCATTAAACTAGGGTAAACTTAAAATGATCATTGCTCCAAGAATATAAAGAGTTAGGTGGCCTAGTACCCCACAAATTAAAGGTATTTGAATCTTCTTTCCAATGCCACTGACCGCTTATTGATATAAGTCTAAATGGATGGGGATTTTTTGAGAGGTACAAGTGTTCCCATATGGGGAGATTGAGCTTGAGAACCATGAAAGTAAGTGGTTCAAGGTAAATGGACAGCGTGTGAAGGCATATTTGGGAACTGTAGAGGAGATAAAGGTAGTGGAAATCTAGGCCCTTGGTGAAGTCTGAGTAACCAAGGAACCTGCATCGTGCTGAGATATCAAATCAGGCACCTCATTGGAGGTAACCTATGGGGGTAACTTGATGAAGTCTGAGTAGTCATGTAACACGTGTCTTGAATTGACATTAAATCATGTGATGCTTGGGAGACAACTCAAGATGTTTTACTTTCTAAGGAAACTCAAGATGTTTTACTTTATTTTATTTTATTTTTTTGAGTTGTTGGATGGGATTGATGTTGTTTAAGTGTGTAGGGATAAATTTAGTTAAGCACTAGAAAAGAAATACACAATAAAGGTAGGTGAAAATCCACAAGTAGGGTTCATATACCGTGGAACCATCCATGGCTTGTGGATCACACTCGTGGAATTCAGAGTAAAAGCATATGCCTAGAACATGGTCCTTGATACAGGTCCACAGATCGTGGAATCATCCATGACCCGTGGACCCTGACCATGGAAATGATACAAAAGGCACAAATGCAGAATGTGTTCCACGAGCCCATTCCACAGACTGTGGTATATCCCATGACCTCTGAATGGGGCTCATGATCAGTTGGATGTGAGGTTTTGTGAGTTGGAAACTAGACTCGTAGAAATTCGATTTGGTGTTTCGGGGGACTTCTAACTCTCTATATATTGAGAGAAAAGCTCCGAGACATTTGACCCAAAGTTCAGAAAATTTATCAAAGAACCTTACGATCAAACAAATGGACCCGGCGCCAAAATACCGGTCCTGACGAGCCTTAAGTGACTTCAGGCCGCTAAAAACAATCTCTAACGGTTCAAGGAAAACGTATATGTGGAAATGACCAAAAGGGTCATTACAACTGGCATGGCATATCATATTATTCATGGTTGCACAATTTCACCCTTGTTTGCTTTTTGTTGAGTGTATGCTCCGGTAGTGTGGGATGCCAGAGTGTTTGTTTTACCTTGTATGCATTCGTCGGCTGTATGGGCACCCGTTCGAATTATAGGTAGATCAGGTTACTTACTCATATTGTAGTTACTTACAAGTTTACTTATGATCATCCTTACCTTGTGAGTTGTATTAATAGCATGCTTATATTTAGTTGCCTTTCTTTCCCTCTCGTTACTTGAGGTTATCGGTACACCGCCCTTTTGTTTAACCATTACTTTATTTACTGTTATTACAAGAACCTAGGTGCGTTCTCTACTTTTACATCTGTTTTCTCTGATACATCTTTTATGGCTAGCTTAGTTCACTTGTATTCTATTGTACCTTCTATTTGTGGCTAGCTTCCTTATGCTTTACTCTATTTACTTCTGTGACCCTATTCTTTCCTTATTTGCTATCTACTGTTTTTACATCTTATATATGCCTAGTTGGCCTGTGATATATACTGGGTACCCCTTGTTATGCAATTGGTGTTCATATTACACTTCTGCATCTCTCTGGTGTAGATCCTAGTATAGGCCATCGCCATTGACGCAGAGACTTGTAGTGCTTTTGGACATCTGAGACGTAAGGTGAGCTCCTTATGATAGGGGCTTGGCCATATCTCTTCTTTTCGCAATGTTTACTCTTTTGTATATTCAGAGACAATTGTATATTTTACTTTCTAGATCTCGCTTGTACTCTGTATATTTAGTAGTGGCTTTTGTACTGTGATACCAGGTTGTGGGATGTTTTAGCTTCTTTCTATACATACATATATATATATATATATATATATATATATATATATATATATATATATATATATATATATATCCTATTGCTTTCTTTTGTTTTGCCTTCTTTACTTTCTTCTGCTTATTATTCTTCCTTGTGCGTGCTTTACTTAGAGTGTATCTCATTACTAACTGTTCTGGGCTATGAGGATTGGTTAGCCTACAGGGTGGTTGTAGGTGCTATCATGACCTAAGAAATTGGGTCGTGACAGGAAATTTGCATACTTTGGCCTCTTGCAGCTTCAGATCCACGAGCTTGTTCCTAGACTCATGGATAATTCCATGGCTTGTGGAAGGCAGTATTAGATCTCAAACTTTTTCCATTTTGCATCATTTCCTTTACTTATCTTCAGAGCCTTGTTTTCCTGCAGAATGCCCAAAAACATATTAAATCTACCAAAAAGCGCTAAACAACATACACCAATCTCATGTTTTAAGTGTCGAAAGTGCCCTAAAACCATGACACATCAACACCCTCAACTTACAAATGTGTCTTGTCCTCAAGTGACAAAACAAAAACTATCCTATAAGGACACTTACGAAAAGGAAAACTATGAAACTATGACCGTCACATGGCTTTCAAATAGTTCAGCTCACAAGTTCGACATCCCCCTCTTTCTTACTTCAAAACAAGTTCACGAACACCATTTATCAAGTTATCACAAGAGGATCTATGAATGAAATCACTATATCAATAGATAAGGTTAAATACACAGATGACAATTATCCCAACATGAGAAATCAAAAGTGTTATTCTAGTGACCTTACCAAAGAGAACTTTTGTTCACACAGTAATGCATTCCAATTAGGACTAGTACAGAACCACTCACTCTCACAAGGAAGTTCAAACAATGCATGAACAATACCATAGGCTTACCCTTATTTTCTATGCCTCAATTTTTTAGAAATTGGACTAGGATCACTATTGGAATTTACTCAACTTGTAACGTAGGATTGGAGAGGGGTATGGAATATTTGGAAGGAGTGACTATGTCCTCCTTCACACTACGCTATCTTTTATACACTTTTCAGACCAATCTTTTCCTCTGTAATCTCCCTTTGTTATTTCTTTTTTAACATGCGATGGGTGTGGCAATTTCTAACTCAACTTTCTCTTTTGTTTCTTTCTTTTCTTGCTTTTTCACTTTTCTTTTCTTTCCTTTTCTTTTAGCACATGCCACACCCGTTATTTCCCTTTTTTATGACTAGTCTGCTCTTTTAGTACCCCATTATTCTTCTCATATACCTCTATAGTAGCCACCCTAAACTTCAGCAATTTGCCTGAGTTGAGGTGCACAATGTCCAAGGAGGGACCAGGGTCAAAATAAAGGTTCAAAGAATAATCAGGAAGTTGAATAGGCTAATCAAATAAAAGGGTCCATTTAGGCTCAAAATCTGGGATCGAGGGATATCAACTTTATTTGGATGGTTATTTTGGTCTAAGAGGACTGAATTAAAAAATGTCCTTTGATATTTTCCTAACAAACTATCCTACAAACTAGGAAAGGCTAACTGGGCAAGTTCTTGATTGACACAAAAAGTAAAGAGAATACTAATGCATCTCACACGCATGGCACAAAGTTTCACTATCAGTTACTGACTATCAGGTTCATGCCCTAACTTAAGCAACACTTATCATATCCACATACAAAATATCATTCAAAAATCCAACGCGGTCAACCTATCAAAATAACTATCATGTCATACAAAATTTGGAAGGGTCTATTTTTTTAGTTCACTTTCAAATCAAATTCCATGCCCTAGACTTCACTAAGTATCCCTATTTCTCCTTTGCAAACACACAACAAAATCCTAAACATATTGGTTCAATAGAAATAAAAGTCCTCATGGAAATAACACATCAAGGTATTCCCTAAGGACACAAATACTAAAGGTACCCTCTTAGGTTGCCTACCAAGTCGCACGTGATTTATCATCATGACATAATGCGAGTATCTTGACTACTCAGACTTTACCAAGATACTCATATAAACACACACATACTAGCTATCGCACCCACTAAAATGAAACGTGCATTTTCCCCAATGCACTAAGAAGAGTAAAAGCTAGGGAGGTGAGAACATACCTGTAGCACCTATATGGTAGCGTCCAGTGGCACAGACAGTGCCGGTGGTATGGCACCCGTAGTGGCAATAGTGGCATCGGCGGTGACCGTCACTCTATAAGGGTCAGGAGTAGTAGGGCCACAGAAGGTGCCCTACCCATAGAAGTATCAGCAGGAATCACGATCTTTGTGGTCATGGCACCTCCAATAACTAGTGAATAACTAGAGGACTCATCGCGAGCTCACTGACAGTCTACCTCCTCTCAAAGTTTTTGGTCATTTGATGACTATTATATGGCTACCGCTATGTCATACCTCCCTCTCTTACTCTCCTTCACAATGTAAATGTCAGCCTTAGATGGACCCTTGCTCTGAGCCCTCTTTCAACTAACAACCGGTGGCTCCTTATTGACAAAGAGATTAATAATTGTGGGAGGTGTATTCAACAAAGTCATGGGAATGAAAGGTATGACATGGGAGTTGCTGGTGTCTAGCGATCTAATATTTGCTCTTAGCTATCCCACATCTTCGTATAAACCTCCTATGTTGGGGATCTATATCTCTCATAGCCGATAATTCATTCAGCGCTCAAGCTCATCGATTTGCCCATGTAACTCATGGATGAACTTATCTAGCACTGTGTAGACCTTTGCTTCAACTCTTTCCTCAATATATGTAATAGAAGACTAGACCCAGGGTCTCAATTACTATACCAACTGAGACAATTGTGTCTCTATCTGCATTTGGCACTAGACTAACTCCTATAGGAACTCAATAATGATGGTGACCATACAAGAGGGAGAAGGCCACGGGAGTGCGGTAGGTATTACCACTGTTGGTTTAGAAGTCGAAGGTGCAGTAGCTTAGACTGTGGTACCCTCTAATGCCACACTAGTCCCAGGTATTAGAACGTATGTAATCTGCTTTGTGTCACTAGTGTGTGCAAGTTCACCCAATGATATGGGCCTCTCAAATAACACAGCTCCAGATGAAGTGGATGGTTGAGCTCGTCTTTGGGCGACTTGATAAGTATCATATTTTATCAACCCCACGTCTTGTATCTGAGTAATATCAATTGGGTGGTCAACACCTGGCATAATTGAAACCCTTGATTCCATACACAGGCAGTGAATTAAGCAAGGAAATGGAATGCTGGTGCTGTCCTAAAATGCCCTCTCATGAATCTCCTCGATAAAGTATCATGGGATACTTATATCATAACTATCCTGTCATGCCACGAGCCTACACCCTGGATGCGACACGATGATTAGAGCCACAAGTGGCCCCAAGCTAACCCATGGTCTTGTATAATACTAAATTATCTAAATAATTAAGACTGAGCAGAAGCTAAACATATAAAACATAAGTTTCAGGATTTATCTAAAAACCTCTGAAGATAAAATACATCTGAAAAGTAAGTCCCAATTTGAAAACAAGCTGAATATCTAACTTTATTTCTGGAAACCTATACTACTGAGGAGAGGTTGGGACAAGTCTCCATCTAACTCTAAATACTGAAACTGAAATAACTAAAGA
Source organism: Jaltomata sinuosa (assembly GCA_003996215.1). Classification (NCBI taxonomy): domain Eukaryota; kingdom Viridiplantae; phylum Streptophyta; class Magnoliopsida; order Solanales; family Solanaceae; genus Jaltomata; species Jaltomata sinuosa. The sequence goes on along the minus strand of QJPP01002592.1, from coordinate 28,182 downwards.
AAAATGTCATAAAAGTCCATGCTCAAATGAAAAGGACTCACCCCTTGTAACTGCTGATGTGGCATTGGATTACACTAACTGTGACACTAAGTCTAAGTTCCTGAACCTGATATCATAATATGATATAGCGAAAAGAAGTATGTGGTTAGTACTTTGAATGTACTAAGCATGTGAGATATGCACTAACTTAAAAATCATGAGAAAACATGTATATACTGAAAGCATAGCTGAAAACATAACTAAGTATAGTTGTCTGAGAATGCATAAGTCAAAAAGTAGAATATTAACTCTTTTGCTGAAGAGAGTGTAAATCGTGTTTCTGAACCGTAACTGTGAGATCATGATATTTTAAGATAAGAAAAACTGTTACTTGGAGATCCATAGACTGAAAATATGCATTATGTCTATAAATCTTGAAATAGAGAAAGTGATCTAAAATCCATGAGTCATGTTTAAAGTAAATCCTATGGGGAGTTCCTTCAACTGAGCTTGCTAAAAATACTGATATATTGTGTTGATTGCAAACTAAAAGATATAAGCTGATGCAATGACCAAGTATAAAAAACATACAATTGTATATTATTGAACTGAGCTGAATAACTGAATACAAGGTCATGCAATAAGGAATCTGAACTGTGGGAGATACTATTAACCGATATATCCCAAGCTGAGCTAACTATGGGGCCAACCTGTAACCCTTGCTGGGAGGGTGTTCTTACCTTTCCAAGGGTACAAATATTTTCTGGCAGGAATCCACTAATCTGATGTCCAAAAGGGACTAGGGTGTCAAGCCTAATCTGATGGGTGACCCCTTTAGAACCTATGGTGGTGCAATAGTTCTGGGACTTAGGGACTTCTACTAAAGGTCTCAGCCTAAACTGATGGGTAAGCCTTCATCACCTCATCCGATTGGTTCTAAGTACTACTCCCAACTGAATAAATAGATAATCTAACATACTGGATAGCTCAAAGTACTGACTTTCTGAGAATGCAACATATTACTGAAACTGAAGCATTCTAATCATGTAATTATTATTGACTGAGTATTTGACAAAAAATGCATGAGATTTGTTCATATCATGTGACATATGTGTATGTCAAACCTGTTCATATTTAATTTGTTTGTATCATGTGACATATCTGAATGTCAAAACTGTTCATATTTAAAATATATTTTCTAGATCATACTGAAGGTAGGATGAAGCTTGCTAAATTATGCATAGTTATTTCATACTTAAAGCAACTGAACTGAAGTGATTGAGAATCATGCATACTTTTCTAGAAGCAAAACCAATAGTTAAAATCATCATGAGGAAACTTCAACTTGTTTAGACTGAATGCTGACAAGCTGAACTGAATTCTCAATGAAGAGCTAAATTCTGAGAAAATATTATAAAATCAGGCTAAAACTTGCTTCTTCCAAAAACTTGGTTTTTGAAATCTATTAGAAGAAATTCATGTAAAAATCATTTTAACAGGGATGTTAGTCATGTAGATTAATCAAGAAATCAAATTCATAGCAAAACATATGTTTCGGTAAGAACCCTTGAATCATAACTTGTAAAATTCTATACTCTTGCTTGCTTGAAACCTTGGGTGTATTTCCATAGAGACTTTAGATCTTTTCCCTGAGATAGATCGATGATAATAGGAGAAATAACCATTTTAGGTGTTTAAAATGATGTGGTCAAAGGCCTGAGGTAAGAAAAGGACCAAACTACCCCCAACTTAAATGCTGAAAAACAGTGCAGAATATTTGCCGAATGGCACTTCCCACAGGCCATCGGGTGGCTCACGGGAAATCGAACCCAACCATCAGCATCACGGGGGTCAAATTAGGTTGCTGGATAGTTCTCACGCGAGGCCATCATGGGCCATCATGGCTCCCACGAGTGTCAGGGACGGCCGTCAAAATTCCTACGCACGTCAACCCTTCTCACGCTTATCGAATTTTTGATAGCTGACAGTGCTTCACTAAATTTCCCATAACTTTTTACTCTAGACTTGTATTAGAAGATTCAAATACCTTTAATTTTATGGGTACTAGGCCACCTAACTCAATAAATTCTAGGTGCAATGATAGTTTAAAGTTGACCTTAGTTTAATCTTACATGAAAACTTCTCTGGTTGTGGTGATTTCAACTTAACTTGTCGATAGGAGTTTCTTTTGAACATGATTCGCATCCAAAGCACTCACCACACTAGAGAAATGGGAACTACACTCATGGAAATTGTTTGGGTCATAGCTTAGAATTTTTGGGGTGTTACAATATCTCCTCCTTGGGATAAGAGTTGCAGTCCCACCAACTGAGTTCTAAAAGCTGCAGTAATGACATGGTAAAAGATTTCTGACTAAAATATGAACTGATCTAGGTTCGTAACACATGTATGCATACTGAGAGTATAATAACACTGATGGGACATGAAACTGAATGTCCAACATGATAAATGGTTTGGAGTGAGAGTAGGGACTTAGATGAAACTCATAAAAATTGAAAGCATTCATTGAAATAGTAGTTACCTGAAAGGAACATAAAACTAAGAGGAGTAACTGTACAAGAAATATATTTTTCTAAACTGAACTTACTAGAATGGACTGAGCTGAACTTAGGGCCTTCTAGCCTTAGGAATGATTACCTGCAAGTCTGAACTGATCTGATATAATGAGTCTGCTATCTTGCAAGCTTAAGCTACTAGACATAAGGTATGAGCACCCTGTCAGGGAGTAAGAATAAGACTATTCCTTCCTTAAACAATACGGTCGACATCTTTTAAGCTTAGGATCACCTTTTAAGTACACTAACTCCTCTGAATGCCACACTTTCTTTTTGCAACTAAAATTTTCACCAACGCAAATAAAGATACTAAGATCTGAGTCTAACTACTTGATTTCACCATGTTCAAACCTATCTCGACTAAATATCTTGCATATGGATTTATCTCCCAAAAATGATATTCTTTCTTATCATGAAAATCAACTAACCTTGAACTCTAATCAATGGGTCACTAGTCGTATAAAGCAAAGTCCCACAAGTATTTCATCACGACATTCAATCCTATTACTATGATCACCACATGGATTCTTTGTAGCTGACACTACCTGAGACTCATCTCCTCTTCCCTAGCAAATCTAGACACTATAACTGCAAGAACTTCTACAAGGGGACACTAAAAAGTGGAAAATCTATTACTTCCCATCTAGGCTACTACTTAGATTCCTCCACTAATAGTTGTGACAACATAACCCAAGATCACTAAAGGAATGGAGTGGGAGCATGAGCATCACGCATAAAGGAATATTGGTCAGTCTTGACTTACACTTAGAATGATATAGCCACTCAAGGTGAGGTCTGATAAGTCAAGTACAAAGGCCTGAGTGTCTCACATCCTGTACATAGGAATTATGGTTAGAGTGAGTAATCATAAGCATTAACTGTTGATAAGTCAGTAATCTACCAACTTATTGATACTATATCCATGAATTATTGTATGTTTTGAATAGATTTAGAGGTTCTTATGTCCTTTATTGATGTCTACGTAGGTACTTTTGAAGGATGATAATTTTCAAGGAAACGAACCCAAAAAGAACTCAAATAGAGTGAAGTGTGAAGTGTTTGAAAAGGCTAAAGATTTTGACCGGAGATGCGGTGGTCATGAGACACGCACAGGCTGAGGTGCGAACTGCACCTCCTCCGCACAAGAGCATAAAGTCACTGAAGAGTCTATCATGAGGTAAGGTTACTCTACAACGCGCACATCTTGAGGTGTGAACTGCACCCCCTTCGTACGGAGCTCCCAATTCTAGCTGAAGTCACTGGTGCAATCGGAGGAAGTGTGCGACGCGCACATCACAATGTGCGAACTGCATGTCGCGTCGCACACTGCCCTAAGGGCATTTTTGTCGTAATTTTTAGTGATGTTTTGGGAAACTATAAAAGGTCTATTCAGGAAAAATTGTAAAAAAACTTTTATCATTCTGAATATTTTGAAGAGTTTTTAGCTTAGAGACTAAGTTTTTCACCTCCATTGAGAAGAGGTTTCAATCCAATTCTCTTGGTTAACAGTTGTGTACTAAAATTGAAGCTAGAACTTGAGATTCAGTTTTAATGGAAGGGATTTTGAATTACCCAGATGGTATCTCTTTCTCTCTCACCATGAGTCGCTAAATTCTCTTGTCTAGGGGTGTATTGATGATGGATGCTTAATAAATAGGTGTGGGTGTTATCTATTCTTGATAATAATTGCTTAATTGACATGGGTCTAGTAATTTCACAAAGTTTTAATCTTAAAATTAGTGGTTGTAAACATTAATTTACATTACTTGACAATGTGATTGCTTGAGAAAGAATTTCATAGTTGTTAATGTGAAATTAGTAGTGGGAACTTGGGATTCTACTCAGATTTGAGGCTAGGAATAACTCTTATTATCGTATTCTTCCATTTAAGAGTCTAAGCTAGAGATAGTATGACTTCCCCAAGATAGATGGGTTGTTTATTGATCAAATCGATGATGCTCTAACCGAGATCATCGGATATAAGATTTTTGATCGAGAGATAAGAAAATCTTACAAATGACCAATGATATTCATGTCATTAAGAAAGAATAGGTATGAATTGATAATCACCCTATCCCATAACCAAATCCCCATCGGATATGCATCGGTAGTCATCTAGTCGACTTAATACACCCGCTTTAGTTTTATTGCTTTTTGAATTGAATTGCGATTTTAGTGACAACATTCACAATTCCCCCATCCTTTTACTTGTTTTTTTGAGCAATTACTCTCACCTTAAACTAAATATATTACAATTGATATATATCTACCCTAAGTCCCTTGGGTATGACCCCGACACTCATTGGGTATATAAATTTTATTTTGCTGCATGATCGACGTGACCTCCGACTTGGAGAGAACAATTTGAGCGTTCATAAAAATGGCATCATTGACGGGGAATAGATTTGATTGATTTTTTTGATTGTTGTTTTGAAATCACCTTGAGAGTGCTTGCTTCTTTTACTTTTGTTTTCTGTTTTTGGTTTGTTGAACGTGCTCGCTATGAATGAAGCCAATGACAATGAGAACATTGGTGGCCTTAATAATGCCGATGAAGTTGAGCCGATGATGCAAGGGAGTGTAGGTGCAATCTACGTACCCCCCACGATAGGAAATGATGTTTTTCATGTGACGAGCACCATGCTCCACTTAATCCAAATGAAAGGTGTATTTGGTTGAGCAGCACATGAAAATTCCAACCGGAATATTTGGAACATCGAGGAGATTTTCCAATCATACATCATTCAAAACATCTCTCAGGTGTCCATCTGGTTGCCCCTATTTCCCTTCTCCTTGACGGGAGAAGCCACGGTATGGTTGGAAGAATTGTTGGATGGATCTATAACATCTTGGGCTGAGTTGGTCAAAGTGTTCACTTCGAGATTCTTTACTCCATCTTGCATGATTCAACTAAGAGATGAGATTACCAACTTCAGGCAACTACCGGATGAACTATTACATGAGGCTTGGTTATGCTTCAAGAAGAAGCTTGTTTTGTGTCCAAATCATGAGCTATCGGACAATTTATTACTTCAAAGTTTCTATCGACCATTGAACTCCTTGAACAATACAATGGCTGACAACCTTGGAGGTGGCACCTTCATGGATATGCGATTTACCGTTGCCTCAACCTTCTTAGAACGGATGATAAAAACTAACCAAGCTTGGTATACCCGAGAGACAGATTTTCCAATATCAGAATTGGCCCCATCCATCTTGGTAAATAAGATCAGAAAAAGGGGGAAATCCAAGATGAAACAATGGCCAAAATGATGAACCAAATCAATCTCTTGGAAAATGATGTCATTGGAGAAAAAGGACTAAATACCGTGGATGTGTTGGAGATAAAAGCTAATGATGAAGAGATCATGGTTGTTGTTGACGGCAAGCTATGTTTTGTGTCGGTGGGTTATCATCCCGGGTAGTATCGCCCATGGTGGGAGAATCAAGGTTGGATAAGAAATGGATAGAATAGGTATGGTCAACAACACAGCCATCGAAGTTCTTATGTGCCCAAAAACAAACCTAATCCCTTCTATCAACTGACCACAAGTAACCCCGAACATTCCAAGTTAGAGGACATGTTGTCCTTGGTGCTAAAAAAAGTGGACACAACACACACTGGGGTACATGAGCTTAAAAGCAAAGTCTCAACACTTCATAGAACCGTGAGTTCTCATTCAATCTCTATCAAGCAACTTGAAGCCCAAATGGATCACCTTTCCATTCAAATGAGTCCGGAGATGAAAACATCGCTTCTTAGTAGTGCCACTACCAACTCTAAAGGTGACATTCATGTCATGGATATTGTTACTAGGAGTGGATGAATAACCAGCGATATAAGAGGACCCATTGTAGAACCAGTGAAAAAACTAAAGGAGCCTACTGATGAAGTAGGCGAGAGACCAAGAGACAAAGATAAATAGGTGGTGCATGAGAATGTGGTCAAAACTCCAGAGGTCAGGGAAGACTTTGGTGCATCAAGTGCCCCAAAAAGTGCTGGAAATGATGAATATAAAGATGAGGTAGATCCCTCTCCTCGAGTAACCATCTATGACAAGGTAGACCCTCCTCTTGTGCAAAGCATACCTACCACAACTCCCAAAGAACCTCCTCCGTATCCTCATTGGCTAAATAAGAAGAAGGAAGAACATAAATTTAGCAAGTTTGTTGACATGTTCAGTAATTTGTCCATAAACATTCCTTTGGTCAAAGCTCTAATGCAGATGCTAGGATACACCAAATTTATGAAGGAATTACTTAAAAAGAAGAAGGTGGTGGATGTGGGCACGATTGAGATGTCACATAGTTGTAGTGCAGTTATGACTAGCAATGTGGCTACGAAGAAGGAAGACCCGGGTGCATTGACCATACCTTGTACAATTGGATTGTTTGTATTCCAAAAGGCCTTGTGCGATTTGGAGGCAAGCATCAACTTGATACCCCTTATGATTTTCAAGAAGCTAGGATTGGGTATCCCCAAACCTACTTCTATACGGATACTCATGGAAAATAGGTCTATTAAGAGCCCTGTAGGAATCTTGTTTGATGTATTGGTAAAGGTGGGCAAATTAATTATTCCTGCGGACTTTGTTATCTTGGACTGTGAGGTAGATGTGGAGGTGCCCATTATTCTGGGATGACCATTATAGGCTACGGGGAGGGCCCTTATTGATGTAGAACTTGGTGAACTCAATTTCCGAGTGGGGGATGAGGTAGTGATGTTCAATATTTTCCAACCCATGAGACCTCCGAAGGATTTGAGAGTAATATTGGTTATAGAATTGGAGAGGGAGGGGGATGATGTTCTTGGAGAGTGTGAAGTAGGCAAGACGTCCGTATTTGATTCATTGCCAAATGAGAAACTTTATGACATGTCTAAGATATTGATGGAGCAGTTTCACCTCTGGGGATGGGGCCACTCCAACTGAATTGGCATGCCTTCCGACAACAGTTGAGAATTGAGGTACTATCATCGAGCCACGACGTAAAATCAAGCGCTTCTTGGAAGGCAACCCAAGTATTTTCTTTAAATTTCTTCACTCGTTGTTGTTTTTAGTGATTTGAAGGAAGTTCATGAAGTGAAAAATTGAATAAGGGAAAACAGGGCAAAAAGGGGTTGTACAGCAGACTGTGCAAACCGCACAAGCAATTGTGCATGTCACACAGTGCACCACAAGCCAAAACAGACTACTTGGAGGAATTTGACTATTTAGAAGCGATGTGCGCTAGGCTGTGCGGACCGCATGAGCCTAGGCGCGCATTGCACCTCCCTCGCATGATGAAACATATACCTGGGCAAACTCAGGGGAGAAAATGAGGCATGTGCGATACGCCTAGCAGTCCATATATTGTCAGTGCGAATCGCATGTCGTGCCCCACCAACAGTAAGTTTGAACTTTACTTGACTTAACCCATTGACCGACCCGACACGGAGACGACCCAACCAACTTTTCTTCTTGTTTTCCTTTTTCTTTTTCAAACCAGTTCTCTTCTCCTACTTCCACCATTTTTTCTTTCAAACTCCCAAAATTCTCTCCCAAATTCTTCTCCAAATACCCTCAAATTTCCCAAAAATCTTCTCGTTCTTTCACCCAACCATCTTCATCACTTCACCACTATCGCCGTCGTCACTCTGTGGTTGGGTTTTATGGGTCACCATTGTAGAAGAACAAAAAGCTTCGATTTTCATTTTCTCCCTTTGTAATCTTCACTTGTGGTAAGTTTGTCGACGTTAAATACTTGTTTTTATGAAGGTTGGAACTCATATTGTGAAGCATGCTCAATAACCTTACCATGATGGTTTTGGGTGAGATCCAAAAATTTTGGATTCCTAATTTTGAGTTACATTGATGATTTGCTTGTTTCCAACTTAATAAAACTTAAATTGAATTGATGCATGTTGATTGGTAGTGATTTTTAGCCTTGAAATATGTGTTGGGGTGAAGTATGAGTAACCCACTTGATGAACGAATGAATTAGCCTAATGATAGATTGGATGACGTCATTCTTAAGGGCAAATCATCATTCGTCATGAGGTTTTGATTAAAAGATGAGTCTTGAGGCTAAATTTTGCTGACTGTATACACATGATTATTGTAAGCATTATATTTAGGGTATATGATCTTGTGTGGGGAGGGAGTTCATGGTTGCTAGAATTGTTGATATTTTGTGCGCAAGTGAGGGTTTGATGTTCTCGATGATAGACGGGGTAACGTCCATCTTAAGGGAAGTCTTTGCATCCCCTTCTTGCTTGTTATAATGTAAATGATAATCCAGGGAAGTCTGAGTACCCAGAAGTTATGGTCATGAGATCCCTTGCTTCCCTTGGTTTATTGTTGATTGGTTTGATTGAATAGTGTCCGGTGCATAAGCACATCTTGCTCTATGGATCACATGCGGAAATCACAAGAACACAAAAAACCAAAAACTTTGAGTAGACTTTTGTGCATTTCGCATGCGATCCATAGATCTTGATTTGCGGGTTTCATATGGTGTCAAATCGTATTGAAAATGGAGAATTACTCACTATTTTGAGGGGCAGAGCTTGGTGTGACACGCACTATTGATGGTGCAAATCGAACCAACTTCGCACCATAAATGGAAACCACCTGAAGGAATCTGTTAGCTCGTGTGATAGCACGTGCGATGCACACATCTTGAGATGCGAACCACATGTGTTTCGCACAAGCCCCATTTTCCACTTCACTGAATTCCGAACTTCTTTTAGTTGTGTATATAGTCATAGTGCATATTGCTAACGCCCATCTGCAAGATTATGTATTCCAATAGGCACCATCAAAAGAGTTATGCTGTGAATCACACTCCAAATACAGGTGTTCCTATGCAAGAGGTTGAGATTATTGAGTCAGGAGCCTGCTTTGGGCTCAGGGGAATGGAAGCCTACTATCTTAATTTCCAAAATCGCCCATTCTTGGAGGAAAAATGATTCAATGTAGAAGAATTTCAAGAGGAATTCCTAAATATTCCAAAGCAATTTCGCATAAGAGCTGGGGGACACTTTGCCATTACACCAGGCCTCTATTTCCTTAAGTTGGTGTGGGAATTCTATGCTTCCTAACGAGCCCTCCTTGACGAGCTAAATCATAATGGCTCGCTAAGCAAGTTACCATGCCTCAAGTCAGTATTGGTACGAGGAGAAGAGGTGAACATCACCCCTGAAGCCATTCACTCTTCCATTTGGGATGATGAACCAATCCCCAACTCAAAGTACTTTGAATGTATGTCCAGAAATAATGAGGCATATGAGTGGGTTGCTAGTGTAATTGTTGAGGGAAACCCATTTTGGGACACCTCGAAGTGACAAATCCATCGCTCAGATCTTAAATTCAACTAATGTGTATGGCTTGACTTGGTGAGCACCAGACTCATCCCAACTAGCCACACCTCTAAAGTAACCATAGAGATGGCCATTCTCCTTACATGCATCATGAAAGGGATCCGTTGGAATGAAGGTGAGATCATCGTCGAGCACCTCAAGAGAAAAGCATGACATGACTCCACATCTATGGCTTTCCCTGTGCTTATAACCATTATATGTGTCCAAACCGGGTGTCCTTTGTTTCGAGGATTTGACAAGGCTATCCAAGCCAAGGGGATATTTTGCTTGTACACAAAAAGGGATAAAGATGCCCCTCATGTCAAAATAAGGCATCTCGATCAACCTTTGCATACTACCACACCCATGTCTCAAGGCACTTCGAGCACAGTTCATTGGGCATCTCAATCTACCACCTCCTCATCAGGTAACTTGCCACAACTGCTTTAACTTACTAACAAGAATGAGGAGATACTACAAAAGTTGGCCAAAGATATTCCAACCATGCTTCAAACCGCCATTAAGTCGGCGTTGAAATTGGTGGTGTCAAGAGTGAAAAATCTTTGTGCTAGAATAGACACCATAGAAGTGAAGGTCAACGAACTCAAGCAAGTGGTCCTGCATGTTGAATCAAATTGGGATCTTAATATGCCAGCCCCAAACTTCTCACCACCCTTAAGGGCTGCTAGCCCTCCTGATGATTGGTGCGCGGGGTGGACTATTCTGACAATGAATGTACATCTAAAATCAAAGCAATGCGTGATCCATCATCAGCCCAGCAATACCCAGATCCTCTTGACTTACCTGTTCCAAGCTGGAGGACTCTTCCTAGACCTTGTTGGAGCAGAGGAACGTCCTATCATGAGTTGATCACCACGGAGGACAGATGGTACGTGGATGACCCATTTGGCCCCCTTTAGCTATCGATGGATCCTACGATACCACCATTGGCTGATTTTCAGATTGATCCCGCGCATGCCTATATAGCTCCATCGGTACCACCCACTCCACCGGCATCTCAACCTCCTAGACCACCACATTGGTTTTACTCAACGAGATGCCATCATCATCATTAGCCTATTCACGGAGTTTTTGGCACTCATTCACTTTTGTTTTTTGTATGCATCGGGGCCATGCTTACTTTAAAGTTTGGGGGAGCTTGTAACTATTAATATTTTGATGCTTGTTTTTTTGACATTGGCCTTGACGGGCTTTTAGATTATGTTTTATTTTATGTTTTATTTTACCTTGAGCTTATTTGTGCCCTTGTTGGGCATGATTTTTATTATGTTGCCGGGTTGGTCTTACATACTCTATTGTCTTGCTACCCGTGCTTTGCAAATGAGCTAAAGGCCTGTGCCAAGGCTTGTTTTAAAATGAATCATAAGCGCAAATTCGGATATCGCCTTGTTAATAGTATTTTAGAAATAAACTCCGAGGGTTTTCTTAATACCACGGTTCATTCCCAGAGAGCAAGAGTTTTGATTATTTTCTTTTTCTTCTCTTTTGTGTTTGTGTTGAACCAGGTTGGTGTTTCCCTATGATAGATTGAGAGGCAACTTTCTTAAGGGAAAATGTCAAGTTTTAGTTTAGAATTGAGTCCATTGTTGCTTGTCTCGAAATAGGCCCACCAAAAAATTTCTCGTGGCAAATTATTTTATAAATAAAAGGAAGAAGGGAAATGAATTTTTGAGGAAAAGCATTCTCTTGTCATGACTTGCACACTCTCGCTTTGGCTTGATTGACTCACAAATGAGTGTGTAATGAACTCGAAATAGCTTGTCAAAAATCATTTTCCCCAATTGATTGTGAGTCTAATGAAAGAAGTCTCGTGGCATAATGCCTTGTGTGTTGAGGCTTTACCTTGATTCTGGTGCATAAGTGTCTTCTAGAACTTTCCCCGAATATGATTCAAGGTGAAATTCTTGGTATGGCCAAACTTGGAAGATGACCTTAGGCCCTTTTTGATAGCCACTTCACCCAAATGACCTCCCACGACATCAAATCCTAGTGAACCCCGTTTGAGCTTATGACCGTTCTTTGGCATCTTGTAACACCATTACCTTTTTGGAACCTCTATTTTGGCACCCATCTCCCTAATTGCTTAAAAATGAAATGTAGGCTAAAAGCCTAAGTTTTGGGGGGGAACAAAATACAACATAGGCAAATGAATAAGTTTGGGGGTGCATGTGATCAAATGAGAAGAAGAAAAGAAGTGCACTTCAAGTGCAAGGTAGCACCTTAATTTCAAATTGGAAATTTCTCCAACAGATCAATCCAATGAGCAAATTGAAAAGCAAAAATAGGTGCTACCAAGTGAATGTTGTATAAGGAGTTTGAATGATCATGAGTTAAAAGGAGAAATCTTGGGTTGTGTGAGGGAGGAATAAGGTGAAGTTAAAATTGAAAATGTGAGCGGTGTACGAAATGAGAACGAAAAGCATTAGGGAGGTGTAGTCACTTGCTCCAAATGATATCATCACCTTGACCCTAGCAAACATTGTAACCCACAACTCCTTGGTGATTTCGAGCTTGGCTACCCTACATTAGTGGCGGTATACATGAAGGGAAAGCCTACGGTTCGACGCGTATGCACTTGAACTTCCTTGAGAGAGTGAGAGTCTTCTTGGTTCTTCTATAATCTCGTGTTTTGTGAATTAAATTATTGTGAGTGGGATTTGCTCTTGTGGTGAGTGGCATCATGCACTCGAATTGAAACATAGAGTCTCTATTTCAATTGAGAGGAATGAATGAGACAAGTTGTGTGGCGAATCTCGAGGCCAACCTTGACGGTCCATGCCAATGACTTGAGAAGCTTAAATGTCTTTTTTTGAATGACAAAAATTCCCTTGGTTTTAAATGAGAAATGATGTCCTTTTGAAAAAGGTTTTGAAATGGCCAATTTCCTTGAGTTTATGGTGGTCCAAATTGAGATAAGCATAGTTGTTTGAATCTTTTGTTTACTCTTTTTCTTAATTTTTAGTGTAGAGTAGTCTTTTGTTCCTTAATTAAGCCTAGAGCATAATTCATTCCTTGTCTTGTAAGTATCTTGCTTGAGGACAAGCAATAGTTCATGTTTGGGGGTTTGATAATTCGGTAATCTAACAACTTATTGATCCTATATCCATAAATTATTGATATGTTTTGAATAGATTTAGAGGTTCTTATGGCCTTTATTGATCTCTATGTAGGTACTTTTGATGGATGATGATAAATAAGGAAACAGACCCAAAAAAAGCTCAAATAGAGTAAAGTGTGAAGTATTCGAAAAGGATGAAGATTCTGACTGAAGATGCGATGGCCATGCGACACGCACAGGTTGAGATGTTAACAACACCTCCTCCGCACAAGAGCATAAATTCACTGAAGACTGTCTGTCACGAGGTGCGGTCATTGTGCGACGCGCACATCCTGAGGTGCAAACTGCACCCCCTTGGCACGGAGCTCTCAATTCTAATTGAAGTCACTGCTGCAACCGGAGGCACTGTGCGACATGCACATCACAACATGAAAATCGCACATCGCGTTTCACACCGCCTGAAGGGCATTTTTGTCCTAATTTTTAGTGACATTTTGGAAAACTATAAAAGGCCTATTCAGGCAAAATTGTAAAAAAACTTTTATCATTCTGAATTTTTGGAAGATTTTTTAGCTTAGAGACCAAGTTCTTCACCTCCATTGAGAAGAGGGTTTCAATCCAATTCTCTTGGTTAAAACTTATGTACTCAAATTTAAGCTAGAACTTAAGATTCAGTTCTAATGAAAGGGATTTTGAATTACCCAGCTGGTATTTCTTTCTCTCTCACCATGAGTGGCTAAATTCTCTTGTTTAGAGGTGTATTGATTATGGGTGCTTAAGAAATGGGTGTGGGTGTTATCTATTCTTCCTTATAATTGCTTAATTGACACGGGTCTGGCAATTTCACCAGGTTTTAATCCTAAAATTGGTGGTTGCAAACATTAATTTACATTACTTGACTATTTCATTGCTTGAGAAAGGATTTGATAGTTGTGGATGTGAAATTACTAGTGGGAACTTGGGATTCCACTTAGATTTGAGGTTAAGAATAGCTCTTATCATTGCATTCTCCAATTTAAGAGTCTAAGCTAGATATGGTATGGCTTTCCCAAGCTAGATTAGTTCTTTATTGATCAAACCGATGATGCTCTAACCGAGATAATCGGATATAAGATTGTTGATCAAGAGATAAACAAATCTTACCCATGACCAATGCTATTCATTTCATTAAGTGATAATAGGTATGAATTGATAATCACCCTATCTCATAACAAAATCCCCATCGGATATGCATCCCTAGTCATCTAGTCGACTTGATACACCATCTTTAATTTTATTGCTTTTTGAATTGAATTGTGATTGTAGTGACAACATTCCCAATTCCCCCATCCTTTTACTTGTTGTTTTGAGAAATTACTCTCACCTTGAACTCAATCTATTAAAATTGATATATAGATACCCCAATTCTCTTGGGTACAACCCCAACACTCATTGGGTTTATAAATTTTGTTTTGTTGCACAATCGTCGTGGCCTCCTACTTGAAGAGCACGATTTGAGAGTTCATCAACTGTTCAAGAAATCTGATCTGAGCATATACATGATGTAGCATGATTTCATTATCCATTAATGCCTATCTTGAGGACTGAACTGAGTACATAGAACTGAGCATACTGTGAGACATGAGTTTACATTGATAATGAGTCTCATGGCATAAAGTTGGGATTCATAGAATCGTAAAGTAAGACTAGAATCATTGTCTAGAGCAATTTCTGTTTGTTCTAGGAACTGAGCATAGACATGAATCTATATGGAGTGCATGAAATTAGTCATGAATATGGCACAAATACGTCTGAGTATAGTGTCATTCTGATTGAGGTGTTAGGAAATCCATTGGAATAAGAATGGATCATTATCCCATCATATCCCTTTTTAGAATTCTATACTAGTTGAGTCATAACACTCGACTTGGTTATTCATTTTATCATCTCCCCCTTAGCTCAAACGTCACCCCTCTAAGTCTGTAGATCTCTCACCCGGACTAGGCTCTAACTGAAGATGTTAAACCTTTGCTAGGTCTTCTTCTAAGGCATCTCTTAGCTTCCTCTTTACCCGTAAGGCTATCACTAGAAGACTCATACTCTTGCTGGCATATATAACAAATTCTTCTAACACTTAGCAATCTGACCTTTGCTTATTCGTCTACTAACATCGCACCTTTAAGTTCATATCCACCCAAATAACTAAATTAAAACCATACTAAGGGTCTCAACATCGTATATTTATAATAAGCTGAATTTATTTCTTAAGAACACCATATAATATACACCTAGCCTTCTCCATAATCAACAACCTGAGAATTTCTAAACTAGTCACACATAGTACCATAAAATCTATGAATATCATGCAACAACATACTTCTCTGGGTACAGATCCATCTTTCTAATGCTTAAGGCTCTTCTTTATCTCATTACTCAGTCATAATTTTTTGATTCATATAGAGGTCATATATACATCTTACTTGCACCACCATACTCATTCAAAATTAATCAACTTCATTCTCTGCATACAATGCATCAAGCCTACTAGGTCAATTCCATAAAACTAGCATCACCATCCTTATCTTATAGCTACTATACTTCTAAGCTCATACACCTGGCTCTGCGGTCATTCCGCTACTTATCACCCATAAAATCTCCATTTACACTAATTATTGAGTGATTTTTCTACCCAAATGCTCATAGAACCATACCCTTGGGCTAAGGCACCATTGTAGTAAAGCATCCGGAAGGGAGTCTTAGAGAACATTCTACTATAGGGTCAACTGCACGAGTGAAAAAAGGTACATGCTTTTGAATGAGTAGACTTTAATGCACCAATGTCTTCTCTCAAACACTTGTGCAGTCTTTTAACTTTTTCGATTACTCAATCTGAGAGCGCACACTGATAGAAATTTGAACTTTATTATTTTCCACTACCTCAAAGATGAGGCATGATTGGAGGAATTGGATCAACACATGAATCTGCATAAGTTTCTTAAGGAATAACTCTACTGCATGATCTGGAGTATGAAAAAAGGAAAACATTTCCTAAATGCCTTGTAGCCTCTTGATTATGAGTGTGGTGCATAACACACCCATAAGCAAGACTTTACTAGACACAGCTTCACAGACACCCTAGGACACTAGAACTTAGGGCTCTAATACCAAATTTGTCATGCCCCGTGCCTACGTCTTGGACATGACACGATGCTTAGAGCCATAAATGGCCCCAATCTAACCCATGGTCTAGCATAATACTAAATATTCTATATAAATAAGATTGAGTGGAAGCTAAACTGATAGAACATAAGTTTTAGGATTTATCTGAAAACCTCTGAAGATAATATACATATGAAAAGTAAGACCCAATTTGAAAATAAGCTAAATATCTAACTCTATGTCAATAAGCCTCTACTGCTGATGAGCGGCTGGACAAGTCCCT
The DNA here is from genome assembly GCA_003996215.1 of Jaltomata sinuosa. Lineage (NCBI taxonomy): Eukaryota > Viridiplantae > Streptophyta > Magnoliopsida > Solanales > Solanaceae > Jaltomata > Jaltomata sinuosa. Next base: position 11,788 of record QJPP01002592.1, on the reverse strand, counting down.
AGCTAACTCTAAATACTGAAACTAAAATTACTAAAGAAGAATGTCATAAAAGTCCCTCCTCAAATAATGAGGACTCACCCCTAGTAAATGCTGATATGGCACTAGATCGCACTAACTGTGATGAGGAGACTGAGTGCCTGAATCTGATATCATAATACGATATAGAGAAAAGAAGTTTACATTCAATATTTTAAATGTAATGAGCATGTAAGATATGCCCTAACTTAAAAATCATGAGAAAACATGTATATACTTAAAGCATGGATGAAAACTGGACTAAGTATAGATGTCTGAGAATGCATAAGTCAAACAGTAGAATATAAACTATTTTGCTGAAGAGAGTGTAAATCATATTTCTGAACCGTAACTATGAGATTATGATATTTTAAGATAAGTAAAACTGTTACTTGGGGATCCATAGACTGAAAAGATGGATTATGTTTATAAATCATGAAATAAGGAAATTGAGCTGAAAACCATGAGTCATGCGAAAAGTCATGTTTAAAGTAAAATCCTTAGGGGAGTTCCTTCTTCTAAGCTTGCTGAAAATACTGATATATTTTGTTGAGTGCAATATGAAAGATATAAGTTGATGCAATGACCAATTATATAAACATACAACTATATATTACTGATCTGAGCTGAATAACTGAATAGAAGGTCATGCAATAAGGAATCTGAATTGTGGGAGCTACTGTTAACCGACATATCCCAAGTTGAGCTAACTATGGCGCCAACCTGTAACCTTGGCTGGGAGGCTGATCATACCTTGCCAAGGGTACAAACATTTTCTTGCATGGATCCACTAATCTGATATCCAAAAAGGACTAGGTTGTCAACCCTAATTTGACGGGTGACCTCTTTAGAACCTATGGTGGCGCCATAGTTCTAGGACTTATGGACTTCTACTAAAGGTCTCAGCCTAGACTAATAGGTGAACCTTCATCCCATCATCATCTCAATTCTATGTACTACTCCCAACTAAATAAATAGATAATCTGACATACTGGATAGTTCAAAATATTGGCTTTTTGAGAATGCAACATATTACTGAAACTGAAGCATTCAAATTATGTAATTCTAACTGATGAGTATTTGACTAAAAATTCATGAGAACTATTTTTATCGTGTGACATATCCTAACGTCAAAAATTTTCATTTTTAAAACATATTTTGTAGATCATACTGAAGGTAGGCTAATGCCTGCTAAATCATGCATAGTTCTTTCGTACTTAAACCAACTGGACTGAAGTGAGTGAAAATCATGCATATTTGTCTTGAAGAAAACCCATAGCTACAATCATCGTGAGGAAGCTTTAACTTGTTTAGACTGAATGCTGACAAGCTGAACTAAATTCTGAAAGAAGAGCTAAATTTTGAGAAAAGATTATAAAATCAGGATAAAACTTGCTCCTCCAAAAAATCTTGGGTTTTAAAATCTATTTGCAGAAATTCATGTAAAAATCATTCTAACAAGGATGGTAGTCATGTAGATTAATCAAGAAATCAAATTCATAGCAAAACATAAGTTTGGGTAAGAACCCTAGAATCATAACTTATAAAATTATAATAAAATCTAAAACTTTAGGCATGAGGTTGAAAGGAAACCCTCATTGAAATCCCACATACCTGATTATTGAAGAATTTCTAGGGCTGGAACTGGGGAATAAAAACTTGGAGAAGAAATATGAAGGAAACCCCTTGAGAGACGTTTTTGCTTGAGCTTCTATGCTCTTGCTTTCTTGAAATTCTAGGTATCTTTCCATAGATCCTTGAGAGCTTTTCTCTGAGATATATCGATGATAATATGAGAAATAATCCCTTTTGGGTGTTTAAAACATGTGGGAATGGCCTGAGGTAAGGAAAAGACCAAACTACCCCCAACTTAAATGCAAAAAAAAGAGTGCAGAAAATTTGCCAGACAACGCTTCCCACGGGTTATCGGGTGGCCCATGGGACATCAGACCTAACCATTAGCCTCACGGGGGTCAAATATTCTTGCTAGATGGTTCCTACTCTAGGCTACCATGGGCCATCATTGTTCCCACGGGCGTTAGGGACGGCCGTCAAAATTCCCACGCCCGTCATCCCTTCCCACGCCTATCGGATGTTTGACATCCTAATAGTGCTTCACTAAATTGCCCATAAACTTTAACTCTGAACTTATATTAATGAGCAGTCAGTGGCATTAAAAAGAAGATTAAAATACCTTTAATTTATGGGGTACCAGGCCACCTAACTCTTTAAATTCTTGGAGCAATGATCATTTGAAGTTGACCCTAGTTTAATATTATACGAAAACTTCTCTGGTTGGCCTTAACACAGAGATTTTATGGCCTTAAACCTCTCTGGTTGGCCTTAACACAGAGATTAAAATACCTTTAATTTATGGGGTACCAGGCCACCTAACTCTTTAAATTCTTGGAGCAATGATCATTTGAAGTTGACCCTAGTTTAATCTTATACGAAACTTCTCTAGTTTAATCTTACCGAGATTTTCCTTAACACAGTTTAAACTCTGGCCCACATCAACAAGGCTAACACAGGACTGGATCTGATACCATTTGTAATGGCTTAGCCCGCTAGTGATATTGTCCACTTTGGGCCAAGACCTGCACAGCTTTAAAAGTTTTACTAGAGAGTAAGGTCTGCTTACTTATATACCTAGCATCTCTCTTGTGTTTTGCCGATGTGGGACTTATATTCCAAAATTGGGGTGTTACACATCCATAATGCTAGCCACTACCACTGCTCAATCCAGTTTAAGTGTATTATCAGCCTGTGTTGGACAAAGACAAGTCTGTACTATTGCACACCAGAACTTTCCAGCAAAACTCAATGATGCCTTTTTTATGTCAACTTTACCATTAACCAAGTCAGCGTCAACCCAATAATGAGTAATATAACCTGTGACCCATCTCAATAATTTTGCTTTCTACACCGGATCGTTCATCTTGTTTTTGTCCTTTACTGTTATCATGTTGTGGTCAAACTCTACTGTATTAACTGGAAACTCATACTCTAGCCAAAAGAGGAAGTGTTGAATCATGCGCTCGAAGATGTCAATGGATTCACCTCACACTAATATGCTGGAACATGGGGGTTGGTCCCTGGTCTTCAATCTTGATGAAATGATGCACTATACCGACGATGTATATGAAGCATAGAACTCCTAAACTATCTCAAGGTTGTAGCATCCTGATGGCTCAGCATTCTAACCAAATTAGTATCGAGTAAATATAGAATGTATTTCTCGGATGGAGGCCAAGCCTTTTGTATGAATCTGCGGCTCCTCAAAAATACTCCTCTTGGGCAAACCTTTGTCAGATATCACGACATCCCTCTCATATATCCATTGTATGAGTTGAAAACACCACCGTCTATTATTTCAAGCTTGAGCAGCCAGAGCTCATTTAATATCAACCTGTCTTCTATCTTCAGATGTAGGTGTGGATGCACTAGTGGAGCTTTTTTCCCTTGTGTCAGACTCGGCATTATAAAAATCTGTTCCATTCTCAGTTTTAGTGGTGGGTGAGCTCTCTCTGTTTAACCCTATTCTATCATCCATATCCTAAGACGCTTATCTCTCTTCAGACTAGGGAGAAGTAGTCGGTGTCTATATATCAGATGGAGGTATGGCCAGTGCCTACATCCTAGCTACTAGCCTGGTGGTCTGAGGCTCAACATTTGTTTCAGGATCAATTTCATAAACCTCTTTAGACAAACTCTTTTCAGATTTGGTTGGCTGATCCACAAGTCAATTTTGGAATTCTCAGGCCCCTGCTCTCTTCTATCAGATGGTGTGTTTGTTCCACCTTTCTTTGGGGCTCATGTTGGAGGCATGGTGCCTATGTGAGAGCTTGTTAGCACTCAAAATAGTGAATAATAAAGACAAAAAAAATTTGATCTTTGAAGGATAAGGGGATCTATGAGTAGGATCCACGATCCATGGAATGAACCACGATCCGTGGAAGCCCATAGTGGATATAATTGTTTTTTATGATGAATAGGTCTGACATCCATGGGAGACATCCACAACTCATGGATTTCCCTCGTGGCTCTAAGACAAAAATTCTTGCTTTATGTATGATTTATACGCGTGCTATCCACGATCCGTAGGATGAACCAGTGGTCGTAGACTGCCCCCGTGAAAACTATTTTAGTCTACAACATAAAATTTTAAATTTTTACACATTGTTCCAGAAAATTCATACCATTAACACACACAATTCAGTCACATGGGAAATATTTACTCAAAAACCATCATCCAATGGGTTCTAAACGTCAATTCCATACAAGGGAAATCCTAGGCCAAGTATTTTTCTTCATTCCATAGAAGAATGGAAGAAATTTGAGTAAGCAGTTGCAAACTTTAAGAAATATTTGAGTAACACACAGACATGCGACTCCTTTGTGAAAATTTTGCCTTCTTTTTGAGGAAGATATATGGTGGGTTCGATAATGGTGGAGTGATTTGGTGTGAATGGGAGCTATGGGGGTAACTGGAGGAGGAATTTTAGGGGTTTTAGAGGTGTAATAGAAGTTTAAGTGGGGGAGGGAACCATTATGAATTTTAAAAGGGGCGATCGGGTTAAAGGGTTTTAACAAAAGAAAGTCGCGGGTCGGGTCGAGTTAAAAAACATAAAAACAAATAAAATCTGACATGAGTTCAGGAGACCATTCAGGGGTTATGAGATAGACCACGGTCCATGTAATGGGCCCAAAGAATGAGTTATGCATCTGTTCCTTTTGTCTAATTTCCACAGCCAGGGTCCACGGGTCATAGATGGTTCCATGATCTGTGGACCTGGCTCAAGGACTTTTTTCTAGGCAGATGCATTTACTTTGAGTTCCACGAGTGTGATCCATAAGTCGTGGATGGTTCCACGGTCTGTGATCCCTACTCGTGGATTATCACCTACCTTTTTTATGTATTTCTTTTCCGGTGCTTACCTCAATTTGTCCCTACACACTTCAACATCATCAATCCCATCCAATAACTCAAAAAAATAAAACAAAAGAAAGTAAAACATCTTGAGTTGCCTCAGAAAGTAAAACATCTTGAGTAGTCTCCCAAGCAATACCTGATTTACTGTCAATTCAAGACACATGTTACATGATTAATCAGACTTCATCAAGTTACCCCCATAGGTTACCTCGCATGAGGTGCCTGATTTAATATCGCAACACGATACAGGTTCTTTGGTTACTTAGACTTCACAAAGGGCCTAGATTTCCACTACCTTCATCTCCTCTACAGTTCCTAAATACGCCTTCACACACTGTCAATTTACCTTAAACCACTTACTTTCATGGTTCTCAAGCTCAATTTCCCCATATGGGAACACTTGTACCACTCAAAATAGCCCCATCCACTTAGACTTGTATTAATGAGAAATTGGTGGCATTGGAAAGAGGATTCAATTACCTTTAATTTGTGGGGTACTAGGCCACCTAACTCTTTATAATTTTGGAGCAATGATCATTTGAAGTTGACCCTAGTTTAATCATATATGAAAACTTCTCTGGTTGGGGTGCTTTCAACTTAACTTGTTGATAGGAGTTTCTTATGAATATGATTCACATCCAAGCACTCACCACACTAAGGAAATGGTCATTACACTAATGAAATGGTTCAGGTATTACATTAGAATTTTTGAGGTGTTACAATATATTTGTAATGGCCCAGCCCGCTAGTGATATTGTACGCTTTGGGCCAAGGCCTAAATGGCTTTAAGATGCATCACTAGATAGTAAGGCCTGCTTACTTATATACCCAGCATCTCTCTTGTGTTTTTCCGATATGGGACTTCTAATCCTAATTTGAGGTGTTACATACACTCTCTCTTATGGACTCAACATCCTTTCTAAGGTTTGCCCTACCGAATAGGATTGTCCTAGACTCTGGACTAAGGTTTTTACTGTCTTACCGAGATTTTCCTAATCTCTGTTTGAACTCTGGTCCATATTTCAAAAGGCTGACATATGAGTGGCTCTGATACCATTTGTAATGGCCCAGCCTGCTAGTGATTTTGTCCACTTTGGGCCAAGACATGCTTACTTATATACCCAGCATCTCTTGTATATTACTGATGTGGGACTTCTAATCCTAATATAGGGTGTTACACATCCATAATGCTAGTCACTAGCACTGCCCAATCCAGTGTAAGTGTATTATTAGCTTGTGTCAGACAAAGATGAGTCTGTACTATTGCCCACCAGAACTTTCTAGCAAAACTCAATGACGCCCTTTTCATGTCAACTTTACCATTAACCCAGTAAGCATCGACCCCATGATAAGTAATATAACTTGTGACCCATCTCAATAATTTTTCTTTCTGCACCAAATCTTTCATCTTGTTTTTTTCATTCATTGTCCTCATACGGTGGTCAGACTCTACTTTATCAATTGGCAACTCATACTCTGGCCAAAAAAGAAAGTTGAATCATGCGCTTGGAGATGTCAACAGGCGCACCTCACACTAATAGACTGTAAAGTGGGGGCTGGTCCCTGGTCTTCTATCTTAGTGGAGTAATCCACTATACCGAGGATGAATATGAAGCATAGAACTCCCGAACTATCTCAGGGTAGAAGCTTCTTGATGGCTCAGCTATTCAACTAAATTGGTATCGAGTAAATATATTATGTATTTCTGGGATGGAGGCCAAGACTTTTGTCTGAATCTGCGGCTCCTCAAAAATACTCCTCTTAGGAAAACCTATGTCAGATATCACGACATCCCTCTCATATATCCATTGCATGAGTTGAACAAACCACCATCTATTATCTCAAGCTTTAGCAGCTGGAGCTCATTTAACATTAACTTTTCTTCTATCTTCAAATGTAGGTGTAGATGCGCCAGTGGAGCTTTTTTTCCTTGTGTCAGACTCAAATTATGACAATCCATGCCATTACCAGTTTCAGTGGCTGGTGTGCTCTCTTTGTTTGACCCTATTCTATCACCCATATTTGAAGACCCGTATCCCTATTAAGACTAGGGAGAGGTAGTCAATGTCTATGTATCAGCTGGAGGTATGGCACGTGCCTACATCCTAGCATCTAGCCTCATGGACTGAGGCTCAATATTTGTATAAGGCTCAATTACATAAACATCTTCAAACCAAATCTTTTTATATATGGTTGGCTGATCCACAAGCCAATTTTGGAATTCTCGAGCCCCTGCTCTTCTATCGGATGGTGTGGTTATTCCACCTTTATTTGGGGCTTATTTTAGAGGCATGAAGCCTATGGGAGAGCTTGTTAGCACACAAAATAGTGAAAATAAACACAAAAATTTTCTAATCTTTGAAGGATAAGGGGATGCATTAGTAGGATCCACGATCCATAGAATGATCCACGGTCTGTGTAAGCCCATAGTGAATATCACAAAAAATTTAAGGTGTATAGGTCTGACATCCACAGCTCATGGATTGCCCTCGTGGTTCTAAGACAAAAATTATTGCTTCATGTATGATTTCCATCCGTGGAATGAACCATGGGTCGTAGACTGCCCCCGTGAAAACTATTTCAGTCTCCAACACAAAATTTTACATTTTTACACATTGTTCCAGAAGATTCATACCATTAACACACACAATTAAGTCAAATGCCGAGTATTTTCTTAAAATCTATCATCCCATGGGTTCTAAACGTCAATTCCATACAAGGGAAATCCTAAGCCAAGTATTTTTTTTCATGCCATAGAAGAATGGAAGAAATTTGAGTAAGCAGTTGCAAACTTTAAGAAATCTTTGATTAAGACACAGACCCGCAACTCCTTTGTGAAAATTTTGCCTTCTTTTTCAGGAAGAATTATGGTGGGTTAAACAATGGTGGAGTGATTTGGTGTGAATGGGATTTATAGGGGTAATTGTATGAGGAATTTTAGGGGTTGTAGAAATGTAATAGATGTTTAAGTGGGGAAGGAAACCATTATGATTTTGAAAAGGGGCGATCGATTTAAAAGGTTTTAACAAAAGAAGGTCGCGGGTCGGGTCGGGTTGAAAAACATAAAAATAAATAAAATATGTCATGAGTTAAAACGTTATGACTGTTTTACCGCGGACTGTCTGGCAGAAAATGGGTTACGAACCGGGTCGCGAATCGGGTCGGGTTAAACTCGATTTAAGCCTCAACTTCACATCTTAAAATGCCATTTCAGTTCCGAAACAGTGATAAAACATAAGGGAGGACCCCGAGAGAATTCTTGAGTATCAAAATCGTGCGTTGGTGAATTACGAGCCTAAGCGTAAGAATTTTATTAGCATCGCGCGTGTATTTGAAAATATTTTATTTAAAAGTTGAATTTGGTAAAAATTATATTATTATTGCCTTTTCAAAATATTTTAAAGGTTTATGAAGAATATTTTGTTACGATATAATTGCATATGTACTTACTTTATAAAGTTTTTATACACCGTAATATTTTAACGGAGATAGTAAATTTAGTTATGTTGAAAATTATTATTATAATATAGTAGGTTTTATTTGAAATGATTTTCTGTTAATTATGGTATATTCAAAAATTATATTTATTATACCACGAATTTATGCGATACCCGAATATATAAATAACGGGATAAGAATATTTTAATATGATCACCTCCACTCCACGTGGAAGTGGAGGAATGTGTACAATAATCTTCAAAATCAAGGTGTGCCGCCACTTGTCCATGAGGTGGCCGTCACTTACCAACAATTAACTACTGCTGTTTAAATTAGAAGTAACAAGTTCTTTTAACTTTTGGGTTTCATTCTTATTCATTACCAAGTGTAATATTGTTAACCACTTCATATACATTCATACGCATACAGAGAAGGGAATTAGTGGAACCAATTTAATGTTGTGGTTATATTAAATTTGTTGAAGAAAATCAATTATCTACGTCAAGTTATTCAAGCCCAAATTCGATTCCGATTTAGTTTTGGATTTTCTCGGAGTGGTTCGAGCTTGGACATCGTTGTTCTAGCAGCTTGTCATCGGACGACAGGTAGGTTACGGTTTATTTTCCCTAGACTCCGCATATATAGAATAAAATTGTATTAATGGGCATCCTTGGATTGGTTTATTAGGTTGGTACCACAGACCTCGACCGCTTCATTCACGTCCGTCTTCTTTTGTTTCTCCGTTGCTTATAGTATTTGCCAATATATTTTATTTACCCTTGTGGTCCTGTGAGTCCTTGTTGACTCTTGAACATAGAAGGTGGGATTTTGGGAATGTTCGCGAGTCCCGGGCATAGAATTATCCTTCTAGGCTGGTTATGCTTGCTGAGTAGCTGTGGGCCTGTGCAGGGTCGATAGGTTGATTGTGAGCTGCTGGGCAGCTATTGTGTGTGATCATACCATTTCCATGCATATAAAGAGGTTTTATCCATGTTTTACTATGGTTTTGGCTTCGGGCCTACTGGCACTATTTTCTAAACCTTGCATGGCCCGGGGGGCCCGTTTTTGATGGAAATAATTTGGAAATGGTTTGATTTAACTTGTGAATATTTCTTGGGTAAAGGAAAGTAAAATTATGATTTAAATCACCAGTTTTACGATTAACGCTAGACTCGGCAGGGCCGGAGTGCTAGTTGAGTTTTCTTGCTACTTGAGATGATTTTTAGCCTCGGTCGGACCGAGCACCTGAGATGGCTTTTTACTGTTTAGACCCGGTTATGCCCGGGCACCCTTGGAGGGGTTTTTGAGACATTTTCCTACTACTTTAGTCCTTGACAGGGTCTGGGCATTGCATATTCGAGACTGGGTCTCCATCTTGATACCGGACTTGCTTCCGGACGACATGTTCTGATACTGAGTTTTAGTATGGGGTCTGGGACCTCCATGGACCTTGCCATCCGGGCCAGGGGCTACGGGCTGCGTGTGACGGAGGAGGGGTATACGGTGGAGTAGAGGTATACGGGCAGTGTCCTTCCATGGAACCTACCTGCTGGGCCGGATCGGCGCCGGAGGAGGTACATACAGAGATACCATGGCACTTGAGATCTTCATGCATCATATCATTCATGGTTCGAGGTTCCACCCTTGTTTGTTGTTTGCTGATTGTACGCTCCGGTAGTATGGGATGCCGGAGGGTTTGTTTTCACTTGTTTGTGTTCCTCGGTTGTATGGGCGGCCGGAGGGACTGTAGGTAGACTTTTGCTATTTACTTACAGAATTGTTCTCTATTATGGATAAGTATGAGATTGGTTACTGCTAGACTGTTAGTTTCTGGATTTGAGATTGGTATGATTAGTTGAGTTTGATTCATGTCTCTGAGCATGCCTATATTACTCTTTCTCTCTTCTTCTTACACTTGAGGTTACCGGTATACCGTCCATTTCGTAAACTTATTTTGTATACACTGTTATTGCAAGGACCCAGGTGCGTTATTTCTTACTTTCACCTGTGCCTATGGTGTGTATATTCTGCTTACTAGCCTCACATGTGGTTCTGTTGATTTCCCTCTGGGCTAGTTCCTGTGTACCTTTCGTTGATTTCTGTGACTGCTTGCTTCTATTCTGTCTATTACTACGCTTTTATCTTATATGTGCCCAGTCAGCCTATGATACCTACTGGGTACCTTATGCTTCGTATTTGGTGCTCACCCCCACCCCCTGCATCTTTGGGTGCAGATCCTAGCGTGGACCATCGCCGTTAGATCATTGTGATTCGTGCTTGGAGATCTGTCGGGGACTACTGCAGACTGAGGGTGAGCTCTTGGCGATCGGAGCTTAGCTTTAGTTCATTTTTTGTTTCATGTACTCTATTACCATTCAGAGACATCTGTATATATAGTTTTGGTTTATTCTACTCCATGTATGTAGTTTGGCTCTATACTATGATACCAGGTCTTGGGGTTTGGTTCAGTTTCCGCATATGTATATATTTATATCCCTGTTATCTATTTTATTCGTCTTGTTCCCTTATTTGCTAGATAGTAGCCCATTACTAACATTTCTGGGCTACGGGGATTGGTTCACCTACCGAGGGTTGTAAGTGCCATCATGACCGAGAAATTGGGTCGTGACAACTTGGTATCAGAGCTTTAGGTTCACCGGTGTCATCGATATAGGAGCCAATGTCTAGTAGAGTCCTGCGGATCGGGGCGGAGACGTCCGTACTTAATCTTTGGGAGGCTACAATGGCATTTTAGGAAACTTGACTCTTTCATTGCTTCTGTGTCGTGCGTAGAACCCTTGAAGTTTCTGGAAATCTCATTTGTTCTAGTTCATTCTTCCGCAGATGGTTCGTACGAGATCATCGACATCACGTGGAGATGAGCCTCCAGCTCCAGCGCCAGCTCCAGCGCCAGCTCCAGCGCCAGCTCCAGCTCCAGGGCCCACTTATGTGCCAGCTCCAGCCGCAGCTCAGTCTCCAGATATTCGAGGATTACTCTTACAGCTTTTTGGTGTGATTGGAGAGCGGCCTTCTGAGGTAGCGCAGACATCCGCTCAGGGGGCAGCCCTGGGTGCACAGAGCTCAGGAGCGCAACTGACTACTATGACTCCCTGTGTGGAGGTCATTCTGGTTCCATCTGTTGCACAGCCTCTTGCTTCTCGCCCAGCTATGACAGAGTCAGAGCAGAAGGCGTTGGGTAGGTTTTTGAGGTTAGCACCTCCGAGGTTTGCTGGTACTTCTGGACAGGATCCACATGACTTTATTACTACCTGTGAGGAGATGTTGCATCATTTGGGTTTGTTGGAGACTCACGGGGTTGGTTATACTACCTATCAGTTGGAGGGCATGGTGGAGGGCCCAGGTTGCCTGTAGACCACCGTCGTCACCTCCTTTGACCTGGTC